>JAEIIU010009508.1:0-41730 GCA_018874675.1 Drosophila baimaii | reverse complement strand
TCCAAGAAATAAATTCCAGAAAAAAATCAGGTTTTGGGCGCCAACAAGGTGCAAGCCTGCCTTAACATTTAACAACATTTCAAAATAATTATGAACCAGTCGAAAAAATGAATCATTTGGAATGCAAGGTAGAATGAATTAGTATCTCTTTTTAGATCACTCACTAAAAGATACACTTTGTCCGCTAACTGAAATGAACACCTTTCTTTTACTCAGTGAAATGAACATGAAATGAGTTTCCTTAGTGAGATGAACACTGGATTAATAATTAAAATAAACATCTGTTCACTCACTGAAATGAACATCTATTCACTCACTAAAGTGAACAGTTGTTCACTCATTTAAATGAACCCTTTCATTCACATAATTGAACACTTGTCCTCTCACTAAATGAACACTTCTTCACTGAATTTAACATATCAGGTTAATTATGAACCAGACGCTCAAATAATCATTTGAAATGAGAAAAAGAATGAATTAGGAACTCTACCTTGATCACTCACTAAAAGAAACACTGTCCGCTCACTGAAATGAACACTTATTCACGTGGTTCACTTTTTCATTTATTCACTTATTCACATTGGTTTAATAACTTTCTGAAATTAACATCTTTTTACTCTCTGAAATGAACATCTGTTCACTTACTGAAATGAACACTTGTTAATTTACTGAATTGAACAGTGATCCTCTCGTTAAAATAAACTTATTCATTTTACATGCTCTTAATTATAGGTACATTTTTTTTTTTTAAGAACATTATTTCTCCCGGGTCTTTCGAAATAATTGTAGTCCTTAGCGAGCCATAAGAGCATGTATTAAATAAAGGAAAAAGAATAAAAGAGATTAAAATAAAAGCAAGGGAAAAAAGCAAAAGCTTTACAAAGTTTATTAAAACCTATCAAAGCTTCAAGTTAGTCATTAAATGAATACTACAGTTTGCAATGAAGTCGTAAGAAAATTACAGGTATTCCCCAGTAGCATCGTCGTATTTGCTTATGGGGTGACCATCATCCTAGTCCGTAGAATATCCCAGCTTTGCAAACACCCACCACCCACCGCTTAATCCCCTGAAGAACCTGTGACACCGATGCATGTAGTTTACACATTAATTTTAGCAAGTAATTATAGATATTAATCCGTAGTTGTAGTAGAACGCCACCCGAAACCCAGCACCACACAAGCACCGACAACACACCCACCCACCCATCCATCGACAGGTGGTGGTCGCAAGGGAGATGGTAATGGAGCATGTCGCCCACTAGAGCATGTGCAGCATGTTGCCGTTGTGTAGTTTCCGTAGCGCTAAGCCAGCATGCTTCGCCCACACGCCCACACACCCTGTATTCCGTATATCGCGCACGCCTCCTCCCTCCACACCACACCACACGCTAACCCCATCCGTTGGTGACAGCTCTCGTACCCCGACCGGACCGGAGTCCGCCTGCTCTCTCCCTTCCACCTTTGGTTATGATTTCCTTTAGTAGTCAGTCCTTCTTGAGCTTGAGCGATTTTGATTTTATACACACCTGTACCACCGGCGTTGGCTTTCTCTCTGCTCTGATCCGCGATCCTGTCGAGAACAACACCCCGTTCTAATCCCCTTCGTGGCTCCGTTTGCAGGCGTCGACTGGAAGTCGTTGACAATCCCCGCCTGCCTGCCCATCACCACGGACTATTTCCCCGACAAGCGATCGCTGAACAATGACTATGTGATTTCGGATTACACACTCCTGCCAGACGATGTGAATCATGAGTATGCGCAGAGCAGAGCTGTCTACCGGAAGCCCTTGTCTACGGAGGAGGTGTGCAAGGAGATTGTGTCACAGCGCCTGGCCCAAGGCTTTCAGCTTATAGTGGTGGACGAGAAGCCGCTGTCGGTGCTCGGCGGTTGCTCCTCGGGTTCCGCAGTGCTGCCACTGAAGCCGCCCTGTGAGTCCAAGAAGGAGTATCTGCTCTCCATTGGCCGCATCTTTCACAAGATCTCGCTGAGCGGATCGGTGATCACGGTCACCGGCTACAGGCCCAGGTGGGTAAAGCTTTAGATGTGTTAGGAATGCCCTAAGATAATATTTCTTTACCTCCTCTCTAGGCATCCCTATCCCCCAATAAATGTGGACTACCGCTATCGCTTCCATGCCCCGCAGCATGAGACCTACGAGATCTCTGGCGTGAACTTCACCACCGAGAAGTTGGAGAACTTTAACTGGAACCACATGGATCTGTATATCTGTACGCGTGGCGATGTGGACTATCCCCTAATGGAGGTAGGTATGCTTCCAAAAAAAGAAAACCCTTATTATCCATACCCCTTGCCTTTGCAGAGCCTCAAGTACTGGCGCTATCGCATGTACCTGCTGCCCAAGGAGAGCATAGTGAGCAAGATCGCCAGCTGCCAGCACTGTGATGTATTCCCGGATGTGACAACGGCGGATAACACGCGGGAACAAGTGGAGGACTTTGTCCGGCTGATCGAGGCGGTCAGCAAGCTGAAGCGCCAGTTTGCGCGCAAGGCGAGAGTAAGATTGAAGCGAATCCGTCCTTGCCTTGGCTTTTGTGCATTCGTGATCCGTTGCGTTGATTCTGTAACTGCGTTCTGTCTCCTAATTGACTAATCGCCCTGCCAGCGACATCGGCGGTAGATCAACCTAGAAGCTTCTCCTTAGTGATAGGCGGCCTCTTTAATTGACTTGCATATACATATTAATTCTCTGTAACTAATAGCTGACTTTGATAAGCTGAGGGGAGATAATAGGTGGGTTAACTTATAAGAAGGGGGAATTTTGTATTACTCGAAAGTTATTAATTATAAAGTCATTTCTTTCTGTTTCTAGCTTTTATGGAACTGTCCATATATTACGTAATCACCTTAAGGGAGAGGGGTTCTGAGACAAGGAAATATATTTAAAACCATGTGTTTTTTAATGATTACTCTTTATTGTATGGGTGGGGAAAAATATATTAAAAAACATGATTACGTAATATATGGAAAGCCCATATTTTATAAAAAAAAATATAGGGACTTTAATTAAGCTATTTTCTTAGTTCCTTTTCTTATTTCCGATAAATTGAAAGTTTATTTAGTTTGCTTTATAGGCAGAAATTAGGCTGGAACTTGAACTACAGATTTATATTTTCCTCCATTACATTTCTTTCTATAATTCATAAAAAAAATCTTAATTCAAAATATCTGTTATCATTTTTTAAATACATAGCTTCAACCTTTATCGATATATCTACATTATTTAAAAAATCTTTTGCTCTTTAAAATGTTACAAAATCAGGAGGGAAAGCCATGAAAACTAGTAGTAGTTGAGACCTAATTAACAAGCACCCCAAAAGCTCGCTTTTAGTTGCCCACCGCCTTGCCTTGCCTTGCCCCTGATGTATCGAGTATCTATCGCCTCCTTTTGCAGGACAGCCCCATCGCCCACAGCATAACCAAGCGACGACACAGTACCAGCATTATATCCAGGCCTCAGCCTAACCAGGTTATCTACTCAACTCTTTTACTCAAGACCTAACGTTAAAGCCATTAGTTTCTTTTCTTTCTTTTGTTTTTGCGCACTTTTTGTATATTTTCGATTTAAAATTAACTTTTCAATCTTGCGCACGTTTTGATTTAAATATTTGTTTGTTGATCATATCGATTCGATTTAGCGCAGAACATTTTTCATCTAATATTTTTGTATCTCTGTCTTCCTGCCACCCACTTTCGACACCTGAACCCAATCCGCCTACTCAGGGACTCACGAACTCTCCGTTTCGGGAGCGAGTCGGTAGCAATCGACTGCCGGAAAAGCCCAGGTTTTTATATTGATTCCAACGTAGATCTAAGGACCCTCTCTCTCTCTCTATATATATATCTCTCTCTTGTACACACAAAAACACACCCACAAATTCGCACACATACACACACACAGTACTGCATTTGAATAAACCAGGAACCGTAATGTTTATTATTTGGCTTGAGTGTATTAACAGTTGATTATCTTTAGTTTAGATTTAACTTTTATTTCTTTGGTTACATTATTAATTTTTCTAATTAAATCCAGCTTTTTTTTTGTAGTTCTTATAAGAGAATTAGAGCTGGGAAAGGAAATAAGCTAATGAACACTTGTTCACTCTTTAAAATGAACACTTATTTAATAACTTTAATAAATAATTTTTGCTAATTCAATCCAGCCCTTCAATGTACTCCTTATAAGTAAATTAGAGCTGAGTAAGGAAAGGAACAAATCTAGTTGGTTCACTTACTAAAATGAACACTTGTTCACTTATTGAATCTCTTTCGTTTATGATCTCTTTGCTCACTTTTATTAATGATCTCTATGCTAATTAAATCCAGACTTTCTCTGAAATCATTATAAGTAAGTTAGAGCTGGGAAAGAAAATAAACAAATAAATGAACAATTCACTCCCTATAATGAACACTTGTTCACCCTTTTAAATGAAAACTTGTTCACTCACTTTCAATAGGTATATCTTTGCTTTGTAATCCTCAAGAGTAAATTAGAGCTGGGTGAGGAAATGCACAAATGAATAATTCTAATTGGTTCACTCGCTGAAATGAACACTTGTTCAATTTCTGAAGCAAACACTTGTTCATTTTCTTTATATAATTTAAATAATAAATAATTGGTATTTAGAAAAGTCCTCATTAAATATTCACCATAGAACTCTTACTTGTTCCACGATATTTACGGTCCCTGGTATAAACTGCACGATTCGCTGGGGATTTGGTAGGCTGCTGCTGCTGCTGCTCCTGGCTGGTTTTGCTCTTAGGCTCCTGGATTCCCCGGGATCCTGGGCCCCCTTTAGAATAATTGTATATTTTGTTGCCGGCTTGTTGTGTATGGTTATTATATCCTCTCTGTATTTTTTGTACTCGTAGTCCTGTTGTTTCTTGTGCATCCCGTTTTTTACAGATGTTGTTGGTTTGTTGGTTGGTTTGCTGTTTCATTTCCTTCGGTTTCGTTACGTATTTTTTGATATAATTTAATTTGGTATTTGGCTTTCAGCAGCATGACACACCTAGACTCACTGAAAAGCATCATAACCCAATAAACTCACCGCAGCCAAGGTTTGTGCCACCCGGAAGGGCCAGGGCAGACGGACGCCACGTCTGCCTCCTGGCTCACTTTGTTTATCTATCATGATTCCGACTAATCCCAACCGAAAACTCATACCCGAAATCCCTAACTCACATACACTCTCACACACACACTTGAAATTGGCCTGCTGACTCCCTTACCCCCAGAACCCAGACACACACACACTGAACCCACCATGGATGAGGACCCCGCTGAGTGTGGCTATCTCTCAGATGTATCTAATCCACATATTCTATGCCCCTATCCGGCAGCATCAACGTACGCCCGAAGCTGGAGAATGGTCGCATCTCACGCATATTCCCTGCCACAGATGCAGTGGCTGCAGCAGGCATTGCCGCCAGAGATGACCAGGATGATGGGTTAGCTTAGATTTCAAGTTTCCATTCAAAATAACTTATTTACTCTCGTTCTTATAGCTTCCCCGTTGACATCAAGTTCAGTCCGAATGCCACGCTGGTCGAGATCTTTGAGGCCATGAAGCATCCAGTCACGGGAGTGGGCTACTTCTCCCAGACACAGTCACTGCCCTCCTGCACGTTTATCGCCTACGATGCCCTCATGTGGCTGAAGACCCGCCTGAACAATGGACGACATCCCCTCGAGTTGCTAGAGGCCATGCGCAAGTGGGTTTTATTTATTATTTAATTTATTTAATTTTTTCCACACATTTTTCGTGCTGTACCTAGCGCTGGGTACAGCGTTTGTTGCCATAGAGACAGAGAGAGAGAGAGCTCTAGAGCAAGACGCTCTCTCTCACCTGCAAGCGCATTATATTTTTAGATTTTAACGCTCTCGACTTTGTGAAAGCGGAGAGAGCGCGATTTTTGTCAGAAAAAAAAAATGGCTTGCATATGGCAATTCAAATGTTTAGTCGTTACTCATCTTAGTATTTCTAGCGTCTTTGCTTTGAGGATATGACTAAAAAAGAACTACATTTATTCCTCTCTTTTCCTTTTAAGAGAGCGCATGATCTGCCATGCCTCGGGAGACTGGAATCGGGCCGTGGTGCCGGGTTTTGTCTTTTACTATGTGGTGCAGCAGGACAAGAATGCCAAAGGTAGTTTCATTGCTCGGATTACCTTTTAGGAATGAATCTAAAGATCGAGCTTTTATTTAGATTACGCTCCTCCGCTGGGTGACTACAGCGCCTTTGTCAACGAGTGGCTGGAGATTGAGTTCCAGGGCTGCAGCTTCCTCTGGCATGATGAAGTGGTGACCACACCAGTGCCCAACTTCTTAAGAGACAAGCCTGCTCCACAGTCCTGGACAGAAACTTGCAGTAATACATTTATTGATTTCATTACTTTCTCCTCTCTTTGCTGATTAATTTCTTTCACATTTTGTAGAGCGCGTTTATAGGCAATCTCACCTGGAGATCGATGTTAACCAGAAGAGCGATCGCATGGAGTGGGGTCATGTGAAGCATCACACTGTCTTGCAGCCTGGATTTGCCTTTGAGATTGTGGTCGAGTGGGTGACCTCATCGGGGCCCATTGTGGCGGATTTGGTAGGCAGAGCCTGGTGCTTTTTTAGTTTTCTTTCTCCTATAGTTGTCCCTCCTTTCCAGATTGGTGGCTGGATGCGCAAGGCGAATCAGTTCAACTTCCTGGTCTCAGTGCCTGCGGATCCCATGGCGGAGCCTTTTACCAAGAAATCGGATCCCCTGCGTGGCCCCATATTCATTCCCCTGTGCACCACATTCCTGTCCCAAGGCGGTGGCCTTTTCGAAGGTATTTGAGGAGAAATATGTTTACTTTTTTGAAGTTAACTTATGATTTTTGTGTTTTATCTGCGACAGAGTTCCCCGAGGAAAGCCGAGCGGATCGCATGCTGTTCCTGCAGGAAGCCATCTTGACCAAATTTGGTTTCTTACCCTGTGTTTTGGAGAAGAAATTTAGCAGTGGCAAGGATGTGAGTGAATCCTTAGCAGGAACCTATTAAAAACTAACCTTTGGTCTCAATTTCCTCAGCTCCCCAAGGAATATCAGTATGTACACTGCACGGGCAACATGTTCGCCTTGATACGGTAAGATCATGCCTTCCTCCATTCCCATTTCTCTGCGCTCTCTCTACATTTAATTCTCCTCCTCCTCCTCCTTCAGCTGCGCCGCTAACAACTACCAGGTGGAGTCACCCATCCTGAAGGAGGCAGCGAATGTCACGCGCTGCGTTTACGGCCACACCAACAACACAAATGTGCCCAAAAAGGTGGGCTTTCTGTGGGCCTGGAACCACATGATACCCAACAAGAAGTGGAAGGCGCAGACCATTAATAACTCCGCGGATGGCGAGCTGTTTCAGCTCAAGATGCTCAAGGATTTCCGTGAATTCTGTTCGAACAGCGATCAGCGACTGTCCACCTTCTGGACGCAGTCGCAGGAGCTGAAACGTAAGGCTCAGAAGTTCGAATTCAACAACAATAACACGGACGAGGTGAAGATCAAGTAGAAGAAGCAGAAGAGTGAGAGGTTCGTGGCGTTTTTTAACTGCAAATAAAAGCTTATCATATTTCTGTTGATATATAATATATATATATATATATATAGTGAAACCAAAGATACTAGAATCACTAAGATGAATAACGACCATACATTTGAATTGCAATATGCGAGCCAATTTTTCAGTTTTTGGGCGAGCCCTCGCGCTGTCCTGCTCTTCCGCTCTCCCGTTATCACAAAGCATAACTATAGAAGCCGCGGCGAGAGAACTGCCCTCTTTTGAGGACTCTATTTGTGCTGTCGTTCGCTTGCTACCTTTTTCTAGCGCATGTCTCTGAATATATATAGAGTCCTCATCAGAGCTGATGACGCTACCTACAATAGTTATGTCATGGAGAGCGCGCTCTGTAGCCGCTCACTCTCTCAGTCTCAATCACAACCGTAAGCAGCGGCGGAATGTGTGTACGGATTAGGCTGCATTGATACAGCCTAAGCGAAAAATGACATTCGGCGTCTTAGTACTTCTGGTGTTTTTGGTGAAACCGCCTTTGATTCTTACTAGGAAATTGCATTTATTTATCATAAAATAAACTCAACACGTACATAATTTTTCAGTTGGGCTAGAAATGTAGAATGCAGGGAATATACAATCGATAAGTCCTTAAATGCTGTTGCTAGGGGTCTGCTGTGTCCAGTCGTGGTTGTTGTTGGAGGAGGAGGATTCCTTGTGATTCCTTGGCTAAAGCTAAACCTATAGTTGGGTCTTCGTCTTCGCTTGTGACTTGGCTTTGGTCGCCATTGATGGCCTGGGTTACGTTTAGGCTAGGGTTACTGCTGGTGCTGGTTACTGTTTTGCTCTTGCTTGTTAAATGCTTTGGTATGCCTGACGGATGCAACGCCTCTTAGTCCTTCAAGAAAACGGCCAGGTCCGCCCTATCGCGCTCCAGCCAGGCGGCATTCAGCCGGATTGTCTCCACGGCCTGTGAAACGGTGCGTTCGCAGCCGGGTATCTGATTGGTTTGGAAGAACTCCTCCACCTCTCGGGCCCGCTCCTCGGTGGCAAAGTTCTCGATGAGATACTTGATCAGTCGGGAGAGCAGGAAACCGCCCTGAAAGGATCAATCGGGAGATTAATGTAAGCCCAGCGTAGGGTTTATAGAAGCATTCTCACCTGGTAACGTTCCAGCAGCTGCTTGTTGTTCTCCTTGAAGAAGTTCCAGGCCATGTCACGACCCTTGGGATTAATGGCCACAGCAACGATAACGAACACCGAGTCCTGAGCCCTGACCTCGCCCTGGAAAATGGGAAATAAATCAGTTCTATGACAACAAATCTAGTACCCAGAGCTGGGTCCAGTATGGCGTCCCGCATCTTAGTAAACAAAGCATCTTTCTCCAAATACTCACCGACATGGCAAAGTCAATGACGCGGCGCAACAGCTTAATGTCCCCGCAGCAGCCCAGGGCACGCGAAATGCGATCCTGCTCCTCGTGCAGATCCGTGGCCCTGTACAGGTCGAGCATCTCCTCGAAGATCTTCTCGTCGCCATCCTGCAGCATGGCCTTGTAGCAGGCGGTCCGCAGATCTGCGGGCAGCGGATTTGTGCCATTCACATGGCCGCGGTAACGAGTGCGTGCCGCCTCGATGATATCCTCGCTGCGGAACGAGACAAGCCGGGTGAGCACCAGACTCCGCAGCAGCGTGTCCAGGTGGTTCTCGCCATCGCGCGGCTCCCAGCCCAGGCGATAGGCCACCGGCTCGTACAGGTTCCGGCCGAAGCGATGAAAGTCCTCCATGAGATCCGTGTGTGAAATGAGGATATGGAGATTGGTCAGCGAGTTGGTGATCGCCGTCCACACTGTGTAGTTGGTCTCGTTCCTGTACGAGTCGACGAGAGCCAGGACCTCGGCGGTGCTCACATGACCAGCCTGCACCATGGCGAACATGTCATCTATCAAACCCAAACGATCCAGCGGTGGCAGCTCCATTTGCTCCACGGCGGGCATCAGCTGCTCCAGCATCTCCTTGGAGTAGCGGGTGCGGTAGTAGCCCACGGTTCCCGGATTGATCTTGATCCAGTCATTCAAGTCCACATTATCCAGGGTCACCTCCATGGAGCTCTTGTCCAGCAGGAAGGTCTTGGCAATGCCAGTGGGGTTCTTCGAGGTGGACACCGAAATGGGCACCACCCACAGGCACTCCTCATCGGACTCGGATCCGTCCGCCGTGAATTTGCACTGCTTCAGGCGAAGCACACGCCTCTTTTCGCTCGTCTGCTCGGACTCCACACTGATGACCGGGAAACCCTTGTGCTGGGTCCACGACGACATCACATCGGCCACGTTCTTGGAGCTGGCCTCCTGCAGCGCTGACCACAGGTCCTCGGTACAGGTATTTCCATACTGATGGCGGGTCAGATACAGGTTCATTCCCTTCCTGAAGTCATCTTCGCCAATGTAGTCGTGCAGCATGCGTATGACCGAGGCTCCCTTATTGTAGCTAATCTCGTCAAAGATTTCATCAATCTCCGAGGGATGACCCACTGGCACCTCAATGGGATGCGAGTTCTTCAAAGAGTCCAGCTCTAGGGCACGCGTATACATATCCGTGACAAACTGTGTCCAGATATCGTACTCTGGGAAGAGATGGTGCACGCACAGGAACTCCACGAACGAGGCATAGCCCTCGTTTAGCCAAAGATGGGTCCACCATTCCATGGTCACCAGATTGCCTAGCGGAGGTAGAAGAATTTAGGGGGTTATTAATACCTTTTCTCTGCTTTAAGGCAAGTCTCTCCCTCTCTTTAATATCTTCCTCTTAAATTTACTACAGGGTATTTCGTGTAATTTATTCTCTTAGTATTAAAATCTTGTTTAATGAGTAATAAATCATGTGCAAGGGCTCCGCCTGAAGTTTGCTTTTTCACAAAGATAATCAACTATTTATGGCCTAGCTTAAGTTAATTATCTTCAAGATTCATAGGATCCCTGACCTATTGTCAAGATATATTGTAAAATTGCAGTTGTGGTCATTAAAAATGCAATTATTTTGCCCATAAAAGACAGGTTCTTGGGCTTAATCGTTCGAGGTAATACCCCAAAGAGAAGAATATAAAATCTGAAGAATCAAAGAGAAGACATTGACACCAAAAACGTGAAAGAAGAATCCGATTCCCAAGGAATCTGCATACCAAATGCGAGGGATTCAGGTGCTTTATACGTAAGAAAGCCAACTGAATATATCAGTGAATCAGTGGCCTCTTTAGAGATCTTGCAAAGAGCTTGTCAGAGTCTGATATATATATATTTAAGTAAGAGATCACTCACCGAACCACTGATGGGCAATCTCGTGGCCCACTGTCAGGGCAATCGATTGCTTGCGCATCAGCGACGTATTCTTGGGATCCACCAGCACAAAGGTCTCGCGGTAGGTAACCAAGCCCCAGTTCTCCATGGCGCCCGCAGAGAAGTCCGAAATGGCAATGAGATCCATTTTGGGCAGCGGATAGGCAATATTGAAGTAATCCTTGTAGTATGGCAACACCTTGGTGGCCACCTCCAGGGCAAAGGTACCCTGCTCGCGCTTGCCCACGGGCGTGAAGACCCGGACAATGACACCGTCATCGGACTTGCCCTCCACAAAGTCATATTCGCCCACAACGACGGCCACCAGATAGGTGGACATAATGGGCGTGCGGTCAAAGCGTACACGTCGCATGCCGTCCGGCAGGGAATCCTCCTTCTTAACGGGCATATTGGACAGGGCCAGCCGATCCTTGGGCACCACCAGGGTGATGTCAAAGGTGGCCTTAATGGCCGGCTCATCCCAGCAGGGGAAGCATCGCCGGGCATCCGTTGCCTCGAACTGGGTCACGCCCGCATAGCGCTCGTCGCCGTTGGGCCCAAAGTACTTGCTGCGATAGAAGCCCTTCATCTTGTCGTTCAGCTCGCCCGTAAAGGACATGTGCAGGACGCCCGCCGTCTCCGCGGGTATCTCCTGCTCAAACTCCAACGTTGCCGTCTCATTCTCCACCGAGTACACGATTCTCTCGGGCTTCAGTTTGGTGCACTCGTACTCCAGTTCCACCGCATCGATTGTGATGTCCAGGGCGTTCAGTGTGATCTGACTGGTGGGCTCCTTGACCTGCAAAATGTAGGGATCATTAGTCAGGGGTCAGCGTCGGGTATTTGTTAACCGAAATCCGAAACACGAAACTTGAAACCGAAACTAGCAGAAAGCTGAAACAGTTAACGGAGCTCTCATCGGATGAGGAGGAGGAGGAGGAAGAGCGGGATGGAGGCGCAGAGAGCAGTTACTTCAAGGTCGTAGAAATGCGGCTTCCTTGGCTTTGGCTTTGTTGTGAGTTTCCGGCTTAGGCCACAGGCCAACAAAGCAATCAAAGCGGTCGAAAACCAGTTTTAATACTTTTGGCGAAATTTTATACTCTGCCGAACGCAGGGTAGCACCGATCCACAAAATAAGGAGTTGCTTCTCCACATGTATCCTCAAAACAAGTCCAAAAAGCTTTACCAAAACCAATTAATTATTATATCTGCATAAACTTGATATTTATTGCAAATTTATTGCTTCAGTTAGCAAGCAAAGGCTTTTATAAAATGAATTATTCAAGAAATATCTTTTAGACTCCATTAAAACACAAATAATTCGCCAATAAATAAGAAATATTATTGGGTATAGGCAGTAATATATTAACTCTGGCTTTGTAAGTGTATTCTGAGCAGGGAATATATTGTATTGCTACTTTTATGAACTTTAAACTATTATTAAAGTTCTTAAAAGTAACAAAACACTATTTTCCCAGCTCAGGATACTTTTGCAATTGCATTGGTAAACTAATACCACAAATAGAAGAGAATCGTGTAAGCAATATATTTATAATTATTAAAACTTAACTGACCAAATAATATTCCAATTATCTTGGGGTTACGGGACATTTCAATTCGAATTTTGAGTTTCGGGATATTTCAATTAGAATTTTGAAGTAATATTTACAAAACTGTTCTAAATAAGGATTTAAACTTATTAGATCCGTCGAAAATGAATACCATTATTTTATAAAATTATTATAATGATATTTATAATTATTAATATCCAACTCTTCAACTGATCAATTCATTTTTCTAAGTATATGGGAGTTTTGGGATATTTCTCGTAAATATTTTAAAATATCAAAATGAATTTTGAAATTTCATATAAAAAACTGTTCTAAAAAAAGTTGGAAACTGATTAGATCCGTTGAAAATAGAGACCTGAATAAATCATTATATTGTTTTACTGCCTAATACCATAACTCAGTATCATGACAAGATAAGATAATATTAATCACATTCTTCGAGAACTCCTTGTAAAGATAAAAGTAAGGATAAGACTATATTTGTATCATTTTCTATGGGACTTGATTATAAAGATAAAACAAAGGATAAGATTATATCTTTATCATGTTCTATGATAACTGATTATAAAAATAAAAGTAAATATAAGGCTATATTTTTGAGAACTATATATTTGAAAACTCTTTATAAAGATACAAGTAAGGATAGGGCAATATTCTAATCATGTTCTACAAGAACTCATTATAAAGATAAAAGTAAGGATAAGACTATATATACTCAGAAATTATATACCAACTAATAAGTGGTTTTTAATGAAAATAATTTATTGTAAATGAGTTAGGTAGCAACTTATATTTATGTGGCTTCAGCATGCTTTCTGGAAACCTACTTTGCTTTAAATCAAATCAAGAAAATAATTATTATTCTCCCAGTTAGGGTATCCCCCAAGGCGACTCGAACAAAGCCAAGCATTTCCTGCCGTTTGACGCACAGAAAACGTAAACAAAATGCACCGTTATAAGCGCGGCGGTCGCAACAAAAAAAATAAAAATAAAAAAAGAGATTGCCATTGCCTCGAATATAATAATAATAAATTAAATGCGCGGGGCACCCGCCGCCGGTACAGTGCCAAAGCCGAAAGCCGAAAGCCATCGCGAAATCGCCAGTCATCATCATGGCTGGCTCCTTGTGCGCGCCGACAAAGCAGCAATTGTGTAGTGTATGGGGCCACTTCCTTGTGGGCGTACCGCCACCGCCATGTACTAGACTCCACACCCGCCGCATCCATAACTCTCATATCTATTCATCTGCGCCGGGCCGGGCATGGCGGCATGCATGCAAATTTGCAGCACAAAAAAAAAAAGCATAAAGAGAAATGTTAACAAGGAGAAGGTCCGAAATCCAAGAGATATATTTATATATATTTTTTTTTTCTGCACACGTCAGAGGAAAAAGTTCACACAACGCAACAGCGACGACGACGACGACGACTCGTCGCAGTGGCAACAATGCGGGGCGAAAGTGAAAGTGCCCGCGGAAGCGCAGAGAAATGGAAAGAGATGGGATGCGAGGAGATACAACTCGAAGTTCGGAGAAGATAAAACTTTGCCAGATACACTTGTTGAATGCTCCTCCTAGTTTTTAGTTAATCAAAGGAGCACTTAATCCTTGATCCCCGCCCCGCACTCACCTGAACTTGCACTGTGGTCTTGCCTGTAAAGGTGAACTTCTTGAGATCCGGCTGCAGCAGCAGCTCATAGTGCTTGGGCACCACATTCGTGGGCAGACGCTCGAACTGTGCCTTCTGGGCCATCTTTTGCTGCTCCTCTTGGCTCTGGATGTGCTGATGCAAGCGCCTCTTCTGCTGATAGTTACACTCCGCTCGATGACGATCCTCGCCTGGCACCACGTCCGCCGAGGTATGGGCTAAAATGGCACGGTACTGGCTACACAAATCGCCCAGCAAGGGGGCGTCACTGCTCTTTAGACTGGAGCCCAGCGACACGGACGAGAAGTCGCGATAGAATTGCTTCTGCACCTTGACGAACTGCTTCGACGAGATGAGGGCGTTGAGGTGGCCGCTTTCTGCTCGGAATACAGGCGTTATTGTCTTATCTGCCGCACTCCGTCGGGGGTTAACTGGCGTCCGCCGATAGTGGTTAGCAACGACGATACTGCAGGCGGCGGTTAAGGAGGAGGAGGAGAAGGAGCTCTTGTTATCGCCCTGGTTTTTTAGTAGCAACAAAGGTCTGCGATTGTTTCTGTGGGTGGTGGTGGTGTTGGCGGTTGGAGCACAGCTCTGGATAATTCTGGCAGCTGGAAGAGGGAACAACAACGAGAGCGAGAGTCGGGGTGTTAGCACTTTTCTTTTCGGTTAGCGACGGATCCGAAGCGTGAATTGCAACTGATAAGCGATTTGTTATTTGATTAGCAACACAAGAAGAGGAAGAAAAAGCAGCAGCAGCAGGCAAAGGAGCGGGGGTAGGAACAGCAGGACAAGGAGCGTACGCTGCTCTCACCTTCACACAGATGCTGCTCAAAGTCCGAATTGGCCTTGGCTAGTTCCAAGTTGAATTTGCCGAGTTCTGCAAGTTGGGGGGGAATAAATTAAACCCGAAACTCAGCGGTGGAAAAAGTAACAATAAGCGCCAGCGAACACACGCTTCGAGAGTGGCCCACTGTCGCGCGGAACGCATGGGAATGGGAACACGGCACGGACGGCCATCAATCAGCTGTTCGGCCGCCCACGCAACCCCGCTAAATGCCAAATGCTCTGAGTTAAACCATTGTGTAATCACCGTTTTTAAGCTTCCAAGCCTGCTTGGCCGTGCGAATTCCTCCTTTTAGTGCATGTTTGTACATGGCTTTGGACCCGAACGAAAAAAAAAACAAACGAAAATAAGCAGCCAGCAGCAGAAGCAACTCTACGCACAGAAAGCAAGGGTATTTACCAACACTGTCGTTGTTTCGCCTCTTCCAGCCGTTACTTTTGGGGTCGGGAAAGTTGAATTAAATTATATATCTCTTTGGCCAACAAAACTTGATATTTTTTTTTTTTTATAAACAATATTTAGAACCACGATTTTTATTTCCTAGTTTGCTTAGTTTTGCTTTGATCTGTAAAACCAAAAGCAACACTGCAACAGCTGGGCTGGGCGGTAATTTTGAATTTGTGACACTTGACAGAAAGCAGGATATATGTAATTATGAATCATACATATATATAGTAACAGTGGCACCAGTACTATTTGGTTGGGTCTTAATTGATTTTAGTTTTTCTTCATAAATGAATTAAATATAAACAAATTTTTTTGCTAGCACTTGACAGGACTGCCAACTCGTTTTTTGGGTATGACCTAACAAAAAAGACTATTTTAAAGCTGGTCACACTGGCTGTGTGATATTTCGGATGAATACGAATTAGTTTTTAAATTAATTATTGAAAAGTTGTCGGGTTGAACGGTGGTCCCCGGGTACGTGGCGCGCGCTCTTTCAAACCCTTCCGAAAGTCCGTAAAAAAGCGCGTTATTCCTTTAGCCTCCTTCCCTCCGGAAATCCCTTCGCTTCCACTTTACGGTCGAGAAAAACGGCAGCCTGGCCGCTAAACAACCACAACATAACCATAAAGCCTCGCGGTTGTGCAATCGAGGAGGGTGCATATATAGCTCCTAGCTAGCCCTGCTATGAATATCCTCAACATGATCCAGTGTTCCAGGATGCTGGCCCTGCCAGCTTTAATCATTGCCGCCGCCGCCGCCTGCCTGCTGACCCCCTGCCACGGAACGCCTTTGGAATGGGGTAAGAAAGATGGGGGGACCATCCATCCTTCTCTGGAACGAAACAGTTACGACTGCTCCCGTGCCTTTGGCAACTCTGGCGGCTAACCTTCATTTTTCGTTGGACAATTTGAAAATCAATTCGACATAAACAATGCAGCCGCCAGGGTTCTTATGTAATCGCTTGACATTAACCCGAAGCATATATTCCGACGTGCGGCGGCTGTGTGTGTGCGTGCGTGCTATCACCTATCACAGCTATCAGCTGACTATCGGAGCTGCCTCGCTATAGCGATTCTTTTATCTGCTTATCAGTGGCAACAATGCACACGTCTCCTGATAACTAATAACATCGAATTCAAGCGGCAAATCTATTTGCTAAAACTCACTGTTAATTGCAGATTTGTTGTTGTTGTCTTTGACTTTCTCTTTGAAGGGTTAACTGCACGCGCTCACTCTCTAGCGCCGCGCTCTCTCTAGCGCTCTCTCTCCATATTTCTTTTTTGGGTTTAACGTGGCTGGACAAATACAGTTAAATCGCACCAGCTTCAACTTCCAAAACTGGAAAAACCTCTTGAAGTGATTTAATGAGCATTGGAAGTGATTGGAAATTCAAATCTTAAGGTTTCCCATAGGGAAAATTCTGTTGAAATAGCTGAAATGTAGCTCAAGTAAGCCTGCCACATGGGGATTGTGTGCCCTGTTCTCTCTCTGCACTGTACTTGGACCGCCATGTGGTTGACGTAGTTTGTCACGTATGCCACAACATCGCATTTGCCGGTTTTTTGTTTAGATTTTGGTGAAGCGATTTCTAATGTTTCATAGCTGCCGGTGGCGGTATCCTCTTTCCATTCGTGAAAAGTGCTTGCTAGAGGATATTTTCTTTCTGGGAATTCATGAGTCTGCATCCATTACATTCCCTTTTAATCGCTTGAAAACACCCAGAGTCGCAGGGAAACCTGATCTGAACATTCATATATCATTAAGCTTGTTTATGGGAGATCAAGTGAGCACACGTGCGACAGGGGAGCATTCCCAGGCATTCCATTAGCACCTGCCCGCTTCGATTTATTATCAGATATTGCTAATGGGCTGAAAATCACGATGGAAAGGTTCGATCCGTGACGCATAGGAACGAGCCCGTGTGAAAATCCATATCGAACTGCTGGCGTTACGGAGATACCGCAAATTTCACGACTTCTATTGGACAGGCCGTAATAATTTCTGACCAAGCGTGTTATCAAGGCTCTTAAGTGGGGTCCCATAATATAAATTTCAATCACTTTGGCTTATGGTATTGGCGGAAGGAAAGATCCAGAGACTGTAAATCCCTTAAGGGGGCTTCACTTCATTTTTAAAGATGTATCTTTATAACTTGGACCTCAAGGAAGCGTTGTTATAAAGTTATCCACCTATGGAAGCAATCACAACATCATAAATGATTTATGTTAACTTTAATTAGATATAATCACTAATTCACATTGTTAGTTCTCATGAATTATATTCAAGGCACTTTTTAAATAATATTAACTTAATGTTAATTTCATTTTTCACAATAACTTCACTTTATTTATAAGATTATATTCTTTATAACTCTTGTAGAAACAGAAAGATATCTTTTTAAATATGTAAAGATGTATCTTTATTACTTAAACTTCAAGGATGTGTTGTTATAAAGTTATCCACTTATGGAAGCAATCACAACGTCATAAGTTGTTTAAGTTAATAAATTCAATTAGACACAATCACTTATTCACATTGTTTAATCTCACAATTTATATTCAAGGCACTATTTAAATAATAATTCACAATAATATAAACAATAATACACTTTTTAAATAATAATTCACAATAATATACACATTTTAAATAATAATACACAATAACTTCACTTTATTCATAAGATCAATTGGTTTGAAACTCCTGTAGAAACCGAAAGTTATCTTTTTTCGATCAGAACTTGACTCTTAAAATAATCAAATTTAAATAACTTAAAAATATGCAATACTTATCGTTTGATTCAAGTTAAATGACATTTTATTTTTAATAAGTACCAAAAACTAACTCGGAATTACGTATATTGCCAATTTAGCATTTTCGATAACAAAAAACGTTGACCTCAAACCAGAATCGTGGAGGTCAGCGCTGTCGAGGCGAGGTGGAAAGGTTCGTCGTTCGCGTGGTAAATGCCGCTTAACTAAGCCACGCTTTGTTTTTGCAGCTCTTTTTTTTTCTTTTTACAACCATCAATAATTGGCCAGCACACAGATACATATGCATGAATCATGAATAACCAATACCTGCGAGGTCTATCCATAACTATAGAGTGAAGTCTATAATATAGCTAGCTGGCTTGGGTCTTTAAGCCTCAAAAAAAAGTTAGAGAGGTCTAAGAATCCATGGAACTTTTTTAATTGCAAGTAAGAGGTTGTCTCTGTAAATGTATCTATTACAAAGGTTTGAGTTATAGAGGTTTTATAACTTATAAGTACGAACTACCTATAACTATAAGGTAGAAGTTAGAAGTAGTAACTTCCTAAGACTTAAACTTTCTAAGGTTTACTTTCTCAATTTCGGGTTAAGTCTAACTTGGAATTGTGAAAAGGTTAAAAGGCTTTTTCTTAATTTAAACTTTAAATATAAAAGTGACAAGTATTATTATATATCTTCTTAGCAATGCACCTCCTTAATACCATCTACTTTCGTTTTAAAGAGTGGTTCATTTTATAGAAGTTCGACTGTGTCCAAATTGAAACTTCGCAATTTGGTTTTTGCTGAAACTCGAACAGAAATAAAGTGGCAAGTGTTTGTATGTATCTTCAATGATTGAAGCTAAACAAGTTGGCTTGTTTTCTGCGTATCTAATGGCTACCAGTTGTGGTGGTTTCTGTTTTTTTCGGTGACCTACAAAGGTTTTTGGCCGAACAACTTGGGCCATTGACCAGGTCGCAAAAGTGCTGGATAATCGATCTGATCGATTGGTTATGGGGTTAAAAAAGCTTGGCTTGTGAAAGTGAAGCCTTGATATGATTCCGGAACTGCTGTTTCCACTCCGTTTTCTGTTCCGCCAGCTGCTGCTGCTGCACTGCACGTTACCCCCATTGCCATTTCCTTTTTCCGTGCGAAGAGCACGAGTCAGGATTTTGTTTACTTTGCCAGCCGACAGCAGCAACAGGTGTCGCAGCTGGCTTAGTCATCGCCATTAACTGGCCAGCCTTCCTTCCTAATTAAATAAAAGCCACGCCCCCCAGTAGCAGCGGGAGTACGTTAGCAACAGGTTCTTTGATCTCGTTTTGGGGTTGGGGGAGGGGCGAATCCAGATTTGGTTTCGGAATTGGAATCGGAATCGGAATCGCCGCCATTTATTTCTTATCATATTTGTTTTTTTTGCACACCGAACTTGGGGCCCTGCCATGTTTGTGTACAAATTTCAAGGTTTAGCATTGATTAGAGGATAAGCATTCTTTTAATATAATTTTATGATATTTAATATTTATTTATAGCTCATGATGTCAGTACTAAATATAGGTACTATATACGTTAAATATGTATTTGTATTTATATTTTAGCCCAGTGCTTCAAGTATAGACTTATGCTTATTAACCATATAAACCATTAAAAGAAATACCTTGAGAAAATAAAATACATTACTTTTCTACAAGCTTAAAAGCGCTATAAAAAACTCCACCTTTAAGATATTTTTAACCATATTTTACAAGTACTTTCTCTGGAGCTTTTCCCTATAAAAATTCCTACGCTTCTTTAAATAAAATCAGATACCAGAATAACCCTGAAAATATATAGATTGCTGATAAGAAAAACTCAGGTTTCACGGGTCAAAACTATTGACATAACGTATTAAGGGATTTCCCTAGGACTTTGTTTTCTTCTGGTTGACGTCTTCAGATTTTTGTCGCCTTTTGATGAATTTACAATGCCTTATCATTAGGTCTAGTGTCTAGACCTTAGACACCTTTAAATTTCAATGTTTTCCAACTAGTTCGGCGCCACATTTAATAATCAATTAATAAAAAATAAAACGCAGTTCGTGCGAGAATTTATTGCTGAATATTATTGGTTGCAAAACTCAATGCGAGTCGCAATTTCCACAAATGGCGGCGAGGCTTGATTGAAAATTGGCGACACTTTTGGCAAGTTTAATGACAGCAGACGGCGCGAGGGGCTCGACATATCAGTGTCAGAAAGGGGGATCTGGGCCTTTGATTGAGCTTAATTTCCGCAAATAAAATGCGGGTCTTAGACGATTTCCATTCTTATCGATTTGTAGTGAAGTGATGCGTGCCGACGAACGCTCACAAATGCTGATTGCGTGCCGATTCCGACTTCTCAGGCTTCAACCTTGAAAGTCGGTGCCCAAGCGTAATCCAGAGTATTGTTGCATATCTCTTTCTATATCCTTTTGCTTGAAGTTATCTCAGAGTGAGTCACTGAACCAAAAAGGTTTTATTTACTAAAATGTCGCACGCCATACGAGCTGGACCCAGAGCTGGGTACAAGTTCAGTTGCCATAGAGACAGAGAGAGTGCGCTCTAGAGCCAGTCGCTCTCTTATAGGTGTACAGCCGACGAATGTATGTGTGTACACGTATTCTCACGCATTCTATATCTGTACGCACACATGCAAGGGCATACTATTTTTAGATTTTTACGCTTTCAACTTTGTGAAAGCGAAGAGCGCGCGATTTTTGTCAGAAACAAAAAAACTGCTTGCATATGGCAATTAAAATGTATAATCGTTACTCATCTTAGTAATTCTAGCGTCTTTAATCGAACCTTGATCCTAGAGTACTGTTGGATATCTCTTTCTATATCCTTTTACATGCAGCTATCTCTAAGTGAGTCAGTGAACTCGATCACTCGATCGCTATATCACGTAGCTGTCAGGTTAATGATTGGTCGTTTAGTAAGCCTTTTGTGGGAAAAACTAGTTTGTGGTTTCTTCAGTTATCGCCACCAAATCTTTCGCTAATTTCAACTTAATATATACAAACATAAAAACAGAGGACAACAGAAAACCAAACCAGGCCTTCGATGATTTATTAATTTTGTTTGATTGGCTTTTTCCTCGAAGCTGTTTTTGTTTGTTTTGCTAGTTATTTTTTACATTATTTAATTAGTTTTCAACAAGAGCCTGAGGTTCCTCTTGAGTAGCTAAATTTCTTAAGTTGAAACCAAACTCTACCGACTCTTAAGCTTCAAAGGAACTTACAGTTCGAATTTCCCTTTTTTTTCCCCTCACAGAATACGCCGTCACGCTGAGGACGAAGATCCAGTTCATGGACAGCAGCTGGCAGACAATAGCCACCGCTGCTCACGAGTTCGACGAGCTTTCCGCCCTGACCTTTGACGAGACGGAGGAGCTGATCTACTTCAATGACCTCAAGCACCGCAATGGCAGCATATTTTCGCTGAGAAGAGATGTCCTGGCCGCCTCTCATGTGGCTGAGCAGGCGATAAAGCGGACGGGCAACGAGTCTGTGGGAGGATTGGCCTATGATCCGCTGAACAGGAACCTCTTTTGGTCCGACACTGAGCAGAGGAAAATCTTCTTTGCCTCCATCGATAGTGCGGCGGGCGAGGCGCCCAAGGTTCTGGTGGATCTCAGCCAGGAGGGAGGCCGCCCGGATGGTGTGGCCGTGGACGTGTGCCGTCGGAAGCTGTACTGGACCAACTCGAACATCACGCATCCCTCGGTGGAGAGAATCGATCTGGATGGCAGCAATAGGACCATGATCATCAGCACAGGCATCGACATGCCCAAGGGCATTGTGGTGGACCAGCTTTCCGATCGCCTCTTCTGGATCGATGACCTGAAGGGCGTGTTCTTTGCGGTGGAGAGCTCGCGGATGGACGGCTCCGATCGCCAGGTGGTGCTGAAGGACAAGCACCACGAACCCCTTAACCTGGCTGTGACCAACGATGCCATATACTGGACGGATCGGACCACAAAGGCGGTGTGGAGTCACCCCAAGGTGCCGGCGGTTAAGGTCACCACGACTGTCAGGCCCTCGGTGGAGGTGGAGGGTAGCACAGATCCGACCGAATCCAAGCCCGAGAGTGATCCGGAGCCCGTGCCCGATGATTGCCCGCTGGTGCGCGTGGCCTATCTCAGCGAGGAGGCCAGGGGCATTGTGGCCCGTACTGGCTTCTACCAGAGACTCCAGAAGGATGCCCACTGTGCCAGCATTGTGCGCAAGGTGAAGCAGCGCCTGGACGAACAGAGCAGGATTCAAAGCAGCAGCCTGCTAGACCAGAAAATGGCACAGCTGGAGCGGGATCACTGCATGAACGGTGGCAGCTATGTGCCCAGCCGCGACCTCTGCATCTGCCCGCCTGGGTTTAAGGGATCGCGATGCGAGATCCGCGAATGCCACAACTATTGCGTGCACGGCACATGCCAGATGTCCGAGCAGGCCTACCCCAAGTGCTATTGCCAGCCCGGATTCAGCGGCGAGCGCTGCGAGGTGAGCAAGTGCTCCGGACTGTGCCTCAATGGGGGCCATTGTCGGATTGGCAAAGGCGAGCAAGAGGAGCAGGAGCCCAGCTGCGAGTGCCCTGCCAAGTTTGGAGGAGCCCGTTGCGAGCAGAACTCCACGGAGATCTGCTCCCTCTTCTGTCGCCTGCTGAAGCACGAGCCGGAGATCTATGTGCCCTTTGGCTGCCATGACATGTAAGTTTTTGGATTTGCTCTTTTCTCATGAAAAGTGAAATTAAACCTTCTCCTCCACCCTTAGCTGTGAGGAACTGGCTCAGGTGAACAGCACCAATATCGCCATTCCCCAGTATCAGCACCTGGATGTATGCCTCACGCCCACGAACGTTTGGACCAGCAGTGTGATCATCATTCTGGTCGTGGGCATTGTGTCCAGCCTGCTGCTGGTGGCCACCATTGTTCACGGCATCCGCCGGCTATACAAGCCGAAGAGGCCGCGCATCAGGAAGACCTTTGTGGTGCGCAAGCTGGCCAGGACAAACTCCACCGGAGATACGCCGCTGACCAACCGCCCGCTGGCCGCCGAGCAGTGCGAGATCACGATAGAGAACTGCTGCAACATGAACATCTGCGAAACGGTAGGGAAATCGAAATAATAAGTAAATAAGTAAGAAATAACAACCATGTTCCTTGCTACATTTGCAGCCCTGCTTCGATCCCAAGCTGGTGGAGCAGACGCTAACCAAGTCCAGCTGCAAGGAGGACAAGAAGATACTCATCCACAATATGGAGGATGACCTGTACTAGGGCACGACTTGCTGATGCTGCTGCTGCCCCAAAACCAAAATAAGCAAAACAAAAAACTGAACCTTGTGATAGTCGTCGTCGTCGAGTGCGGATTGGTATTCGAGCTTGCAACAAGCTGCTGCCCGCCCGGCCCTCGACCCCGTTTAGCCGCCAAGGTGCTCGCCCAGGCAACCGGTGACCATTTTGAGCCTGGGACACACACACACACACACACTTACTTAACACTCGCCAAAACCCATTTACTTAAGCCGAAGCAACATACAACATACTTACATGTGTACTTAGCGAATCCTCGGAGCGTAGCGTGCTTCGGTCTCTCGTTAATTTATTCGTAGGATCATCATCAATCATCCCAGGATTAGGATCTGTTTTTTAGCTCAAAGCTCTTATGAAAATTTTACACTTAATTTTTGAATTTTTTCTGATTTGTTTTCTTTATTTTATTATTTTTTACTTTGAGAATGTAGCTATTTGAAATGCAAACAAATTGAATGCAAGTCGCGCACGACTGACACCTTTAGCTTTAAAAAAAAAACAACGGAATACGCACGGGATACCCAAGACAACCTGTAGATCGTAAGCGGAAAACATAGACCATTGTGATTGTGATTAATGAGAATAAGCCCTCTAAGCTGTTGTAATTAGCCCTATCAAAATGAGTCATTGTTCCAAGATGCAAGCTCCTGCAATGGGTAAACGTCATCTCCCCCCCAAAAAAAAAAAATACACTTGTAATCTTGCCTTAATCCCCCCTACGCCCCCTCCACCTAAGAAACGTCAGAGAAAATTGCTTAAAAAAAGAAGAAGGAGAAAAAGAGAAGAGAGGAAATTCTCGCGGAACAATCGAGAGTTGTAAATATTAATGCATAGTTTAATTTTAGTCGTAGTCCTTAAGAAAAGGGTTGAATAAATAAAAACTACTACTACATATGTATGCTTATTACTTGCATTTCACAATCTGGGTTGAAGAGACACAAAACTACATCATTTCCGACGGACATTCTTAAAGATGCAACTGGCCACTAACCCACATGCACACACACAGCTTTCCCGTCTCACCACATATCCATTTATTTACCCGATTTTGGTTAATTCTTGGATATTTTGGAGCTTTTGTCACTTGTCACTTCACATAACTTTGTTTTTTTAACAAAACTACTTACATGAAACTATATATTACATGCTCGCGATCGGTAAGCGGAATTTAAAAACTTGCGGAAGTGTGACCGAATGCTTGTTATTAAAACCCCTAATATTAGGGTCTTTCGCCAAAAATATCGATCGTATATTTTGAAAAACTTTTAAAAACTTCGAAATATTTTGGACTTTTATTTAGCTTTTTTCTTTAGGCAGATGTAATGATTTCGGTTTCAGGGCAAAGTGATTCTAATTTATTCCAAGTTGGGCTTATTAAAAATATAAATAATGAAGTAATAAATTAAAAATAAAAAGATTCAAAAATAAATGATTAGGCTTTATAGCTAAGTTTCCCACATTTCATAAAAGTTAACCGCCTTTTTAGGAGCCCTTCACGAGTCTTTTTTTAAGGTTTTTCAGAGTTGACATACGTGTCTCAGATGTTTCTGCACACATCTCGGAGATTTTAATCCGTAGAAAATGCGAAAAAAGGGGAAAAACTCCGTTTTTCCTTGCAAAGTATGGCAACGCCAATGCCTTGAGCTGTTCGTGAGCAATTTTTCCACTCACGATGTACAAGTCGATGTATCGCCATCAATATCGATAGCATCTAAGATCGATGTTTTCGCAGCACTATCGTATATAGAGGTGGATAAACATAAATGTTTTAAAATTAATAGAAAGTATTATTTTCGTTGTAAAATAAATTTTTTTTATATGCAATCAACTTAAATTAAAAGTTGTATGGTTGATGTCATATATTAAAATAACAGAGGCTTTATTTGTAGATACAAATTGAATGAGATAAAAATAAAATATTTTAGAAGTATAAAGGAATATCTGATATCAAACTGCTCAATTCGTTCGGTGATTTGCAAATGGTTCTGCAAAAGGGAAAATCTTAGTACAAGTTTCTGAATGGTTCTGAAAAAGGGAAAATGTTTATAAATTGTGCTTTCAAGCGCGCAGCGTTGCCTGTGGAAACAATCGATGGTGGTCACGAACCATCGATGGTTCCGATGTTTTTAATATGTTATCGATGGGCCACTAATCGTATATCCATCTTGACAATTTTTTTGCAAAAGATATAAAGTTAACAAATAAACAGCGTTGCGGATTACAAATTGCCAATAAATTACCCGGAAAACAGCGATCATGGTTAGTATTAGCAATTGCGGATAGAATTGCGACAGCGGCGGGTGTTTTCGAGCCATATTCGCCATCGCGTGTTCCACCAAAGCCTGTGAAATTTGCGCATTTTTTCAGAGCCTCCAAGTGACGTTGTTGTAATGTGCGGCATCGGTGGCGGTGGCGGCGGCAGCGGCAGCTGCAGGGGGAAAGTGCGCGAAAAGGTGCGGGAGCGGGTAGCGGGCGGCGGTAGGAGCACCCCGTTGTGACCTTGCCGCCGCTTGGAAAGCCGACGTCACTGTTGCAGGCAGGCGACCTAGCGCGGAGTGTGTGTATCTATCCCGAGTTAACACCACGCGCTCGCTCCTCCTCCGCCGCTGCTGTTGGTTTATCTGTGAAGGGAAGAGGGCGCGATGATGGGGAGGCGGCTTGGAGGTAGCCAGTAAATGGATGTAACCATATGGTGATGATAATATATGGGCATTATCTAGTGTTTGATTTTTACCAGGTTTTTCCTTGGAGAAAAACCCCGCAGTTGTGGGAAAAAGCCAGCTGAGGAGGGATGCCGAGGGATTATTTGCTGTATATTGATCATAAATAATTAAAAACACTTTTATTGTACATTTTATGACGTTTGTACTATAATTTCTGTGTTTTTCTCGAGAAAATTCAATAATTTTCGAACATCTGCTGGAATATATTGAAGATACATCTCTTAAATAAAATTTGAAAGCAATAAAAAATGTTTTTGGGAAAGGCGACATGCCTGAGAGATTTTCAGAAAATGTTTATTTTATTTCCCTCATAAATTATAAAGCTCAGAAAGGAAAAGAAAATATGAACTAACCCCTTGGTTTTTCTCATTCCTTCTCCACAGGGCAGCAACGACAGAGCATCGAGATCGCCGCGTTCGGATGATCAGCGCGAGATCAGCGACATGCCGGCCACCAAGAGATCGCGCTCCGACTCGGGTGAGTTTCCCATCTGTTTGTCTATAAATAACTATGTATGATGGAATGATAACCGAGGAGGCGGTCCCAAAAAATAAGCAAAGTGTGTGGTATAGGTTAATCAACAATCAACAATCAACAATCAACAACAACAACAACAAGTCCCCAAGGAGCCGCGAGGAGCCGGCTAAATATTGTATTGTATTTTTGGTTGTCTCTCTTTGAGCATTATTAAACATAAGCACATCTCTTATATTTTCTCTCTCCTACTTGTACTTGTACTCTACTACTACCAAATACCACTACTACTACTCTACTCTACTCCGTTGCATCTTAAGGGCAGCACCTGACGCCACTAAATAATCGGTTTTTCTTTTGTTCTGCTTAAGTAATTGCAGACTTCATAAACGCACGATGAACTCTATAACTCTCAGACTGTGTGAGGTGTGAGGTGAGGTGAGAGTCAAACAAATCGAAACGATATCGAGTCAGAGAGTGTCAGTCGTCTATCGGCGAAATCGAAAAAGGCGCGATATACCCCAGTCGATAACAAACAAGAAACAAGAACAAACGATAAATATGTATATGCAAATGTGACGCGTGATAAATCAACGATGAATCGCCATAAACTAATCCAAAATGCATATATAACTATTATCTCTCTCTTTCTCTTTCTTCTATATCTCTCTTTTTTAGTTCTCGTAAGCGTTTTTTTCTTCTTTTAAGTTTTTTTCCGCCTAAGACTAAGTTTTATCAAGACTCGAGAGGTCGAGGTCGAGGTCGAGATCGAGTCGAGTTCGGTTATTGAGATCGAGAGAGAGATGATGCCCAATTAGATAACTCCACTGCTACTCTACTACTACTACCAACTACCAAGTACCAACCATTCAGCCCAACCAACCAAGAACATCGACATTAATCCGCTTCTAACAACCTCGCCATCACGTCGTCGTAGCTGCTGTTTTGGGGACTGATCCGGGCGGCTCTCCAGCAGATTCTGATTCCGGTCCTGTCCCAAGTGGTTTTTACATTAAGTACCCAATAATTTTTGTGTTTTGTCATAGCGCCTAGCGTCTAGCCTAGCTAGTTAGTTGGTCCGATATCTGCCCATACATATATCTGTGTCCCAAATGGGGACAAAGCTCACCTGCAAGCCTACACCTACTACTTAATCCGCAGCACGATCTCAACGATCCCCTAGAATCCGCACTAGAAATTGCATTGATTTTTTTGCTTCGGTTGAAACGCCCCGGGCGCCCAAGCCCAACCCATAAAGCAGAGATTTGAAACACAGAGAGTAGAGAACAGAAAGGAGGGAATGAACAGCCTTTTTTCTGCATAGGTAGGGCGGTGGAGAACCTAACCAACTTAAACATATTGTTGCTCTTATTATCGTTTCAGCGTCTTGTTTTCTTTTTTTTATTTTTCTCTTTTTTATCACTCTCTGAGCAATGTAAAATGTGTGTGACCCTTCTTCAAGTCAGTTACCACGCCCCCAACTCATGGAAATCGAATCGAAAACCGAATACGAATACGAAAACCGCACCTAAGGTCGCTTATAATTTCTAATTTTTATAAAAACTACACACTTTCGCCAGAGCTGAGCACACACACAAATGGAGGGACTGTCCACCCATTCTGCTGTGTGCCCAGTTCGCCCACAATCGGATGTGTGACGGCGGATGTGTCCTATATATTGTCCTATTTACGTATAATATCTACACTGCATCACATACATTGTACTACACACACTATGTCTTCCAAACAATTTGCCTATCGATAAGCGTATATGTTTTAATTTGACAGGAGCTTTCTCTTTTTTATTCTTGCATTTTCCAGCCTCTCTTGACAAAAATGCCAAAAACACTGACAAAAACTCAAGACCCTCCTGCCTAAGAGATAGAATCTAGCCAACAATCTGACCCCCACCATCCAAGAAATGTAATGTCTTAAGTATATCGAATATATCGTGTGTATATCGTGACAAAAAAGAAAAAGCCCGATGACAGTCATCGATAGATACTCGCTGGTGGCGAACGCGCTCGGTTCGTTAACCATCCATCCGATCCCGGTCTGATCCGCTGCTAGCAATGGAGCCTCTCTTCTATATTGATTAACAATTTGTTTTTCTTATTTTTGTTCTTTTTTGTCTTCATCTTTCTTGCAGGCAGCAGGCAGTTTTTGTCTTTTAAGCGAGATTTTTAAGCGAATAAGATTTCAGAACGCAAACTCTGACCATTTCTTGGACTCTCAATTTGTCACATTTGTCCCACAACAGATTTTTGCCTTTGGAACCAAGACAAAAACGAAAATCAAAAAAGAAAAAAAGAAAGCAAAGAAAAATCGAACCCGAACCCCAAAAAAAAAAATAACAAACAAAAAATTGCCTAGAGAGCTGATGAACTCAAGCAAACTGCTCGAACTACTCTACCACCCCCCTCTTCCCACTATGAGATGCACTAATCCCTCTTCCCAATTCTAGGCAAGTCCACGGATTCGAAAATTCCCTACCTTTCGCAGCCCCTGTACGACCTCAAGCAGACGGGCGATGTCAAGTTCGGACCGGGCACGCGGTCCGCCCTGCTGGGTCTCCTCGGCGGCGCCCTACCCAAGCTCTCGTCGGATCAGCACGACCTCGTGAGCAAGGCCAAGAAGTATGCCATGGAGCAGAGCATCAAGATGGTGCTGATGAAGCAGACCCTCGCCCATCAGCAACAGCAACTGGCCACTCAGCGCACCCAGGTGCAGCGACAGCAGGCACTCGCCTTAATGTGCAGGTGAGATTGGATACTAAGGGATTGCGGGATTTGGCAAAGGCGCTAGAATTACTAAGATGAGTAGCAATTATAAATTTGATTTGCCATATGCAAGCCATTTTTTCTGTTTCTTAAAAAAAATTGCGCTCTCACAAACTTGAGAGAGAATGCGTGAGAATACCTACAAGAGAGCGACTGGCTCTCTGGCAAGAAAGCACGAGAAATGTGTGTGCAAATGAAAACATATGGCGTGCAGCATCTTAGTAAATAAAGTGTCTTTGGTTTTGATTATAAAAACTGGAGAATCTGATGCAAAACTCATGAAATAACAAGCGAAGATTGGCCCTCTCGCTTGTAGCTCCGCGTTACTGGAGGCAGGCAAAGTGGAGCCAGTCACTGTGCGCTCTTAGCTGATAAGATCTGACTCCAACTAGCAATATCTTCTTAATTGTTTAAAAAAAATCGAAAACCCTTACTAATAACTGCCTTGCTTGCTCTCCCCTCCAGAGTCTATGTGGGCAGTATCTCGTTTGAGCTCAAAGAGGACACAATCCGAGTGGCCTTTACACCGTTTGGACCCATCAAGTCCATCAATATGTCCTGGGATCCCATCACGCAAAAGCACAAGGGCTTTGCCTTTGTGGAATACGAAATACCCGAGGGAGCTCAGTTGGCGCTGGAGCAGATGAATGGCGCCTTGATGGGAGGCAGGAATATCAAGGTGGGGCGACCCAGCAATATGCCACAGGCCCAGCAGGTCATTGATGAGGTGCAGGAGGAGGCCAAGAGCTTTAACCGCATCTATGTGGCCTCCATTCATCCGGATTTGTCCGAGGAGGATATCAAAAGCGTCTTTGAGGCCTTCGGGCCCATCCTTTATTGCAAGCTGGCCCAGGGCACCTCCCTGCACACGCACAAGGGCTATGGCTTCATAGAGTATGCCAATAAACAGGCCATGGACGAGGCCATTGCCAGCATGAATCTCTTCGATTTGGGCGGACAGCTACTGCGGTGAGTTTCCTGGTTAATAAATCCTTCTCACTTGCTAAATTTCTCATTAAACTTTCAGAGTTGGTCGCTCCATTACGCCGCCGAATGCTCTGGCCTGTCCCACAACGAACTCCACAATGCCCACGGCCGCCGCGGTGGCTGCCGCAGCGGCGACTGCCAAGATCCAGGCCTTGGATGCGGTCGCGAGCAATGCTGTGTTGGGTCTCTCGCAGAACACACCTGCTTTGGCAGCTGGCGCTGTGGTTACCAAAGTGGGAGCCATGCCGGTGGTTTCGGCCGCCACCTCAGCGGCTGCCCTGCATCCCGCGCTGGCCGTCCAGGCAGCTCCAGCGGCAGCACTCCTTCCGCCGGGCATTTTCCAAGCCCCCTCCGCGGTTGCACCAAGCCTGCTGGGCGTTCCAGCCGGCTTGCAGCCTCTCCAGGCGGTTGCGCCCACTCTTCCGCCGCCCGCTCTCCTGGCCACGCCCACGCTGCCCATGACTGGAGTTGCTGGCGGTGTGGGAGGCGTTGGCATACTGCCCACATCGGCGGTGGCCGCCACTTTGGCCGCTGCCGTGGAGGCCAGCAATGGGGCAGCCGCCGCCGCCGCACTCTCGGCAGCTGCTAACAATGCCGCCGTGACGGCGGCCAGTCTCTCGGAGAACATCAAGAAGGCGCACGAGAAGCAGCAGGAGGAGCTGCAGAAGAAGCTCATGGACGAGGGCGATGTGCAGACGTTGCAGCAGCAGGAGACCATGTCCATCAAGGGCCAGAGTGCCAGGCAGTTGGTGATGCAGCGCCTGATGCGGCCGCAGGACTCGCGTGTGATCATCTTGCGGAACATGGTCGGTCCCGAGGATGTGGACGAGACCCTGCAGGAGGAGATCCAGGAGGAGTGCAGCAAATTCGGCACCGTCAGCCGGGTGATCATCTTCAACGAGAAGCAAACGGAGAACGAGGACGACGACGAGGCGGAGATCATAGTGAAGATATTCGTTGAGTTCTCGGCTGGTGCGGAGGCCATGCGAGGAAAGGAGGCGCTCCATGGTCGATTCTTTGGCGGCCGGAGAGTGGTGGCCGAGCTCTACGACCAGGGTATCTTCGATCAGGGCGATTTGTCCGGTTAGAAGGGATGAGGAGGAAGGAGGATGAGGCAGTCCCAACCTTTGTTCTGTCATTTTTTACTTAGCACCTAAAAACGATGATAAATCGATGCAAGTTTATTTATTAACGCCAGTCCGCAGATCGAGAGACGAACGTTGGCAGCCAGACTACGATTATATGATTATGATTCTGCGACGCAGTGATTTAGATTTAAAGTGAGAGAATTCCCCGACCGTCCGGCGGGGGATAGCAATCTTTAGTGTTTTGATTTTGTATTAATTCATGGCCTGAGACATCGTGGAAATTAATTATACACAAAGCAAACTAAGCCCCCAATACAACAAAACACACCCACAAATGGAATTCTAACAAATTGTACATTTACCTTTGATTCAGCGCTTAACTTACACAATAAAGTATAGTTTCCCAATTAAAAAATGAGGTTGTTTTGTACTTAAAATATTAAAGGGAGGGGAAAGCAGCGAATGCCAGTTCTCTTTATTTCATAATTAAAAGAAATTTGTATTACTTTCTAGGTTATTTCACATTGAATCGAAATTAATTATTGGTTTGCCTCTTATTTGTGGCATTTATATTTAATGACTGTCGGTTAACCATTGTTTCAGCGCTTAACTTGAAGAATAAATTATTGATTCTCAATTAATCAGCACTTATTTTGGCTAGAACCATAAACCAGATAAGACCGCCTATTGGCCTCCTTTCATTTCACATTTATATGAAATTAAATTAATTAATCAAAATACATGTGAAATAATTTCACATTTTAATGAAATTAATGATAAAAAACAATAACTAAGCCATAAAAGCATAAATTTTAATTTGAAAAGATTTTCTTTGTTAGTTTTCATTAGGTTGATAAATCCTAATGCTAATAAACCTATTTTTTTTAACTTTAATCTTCGAATTGGAAAATATGGCAACGCCAATCTTCTAAACGTCCTTCCGAAGCCTTTTCTAAGAGCTTCTTGGTGTTTTTTATATAATAAATGTATTTCCTTGCCTTGCTTAAAAGGGTTGCACGCCCACGCATAGGTTTTAATCTGCCTTAAATAATAAATAAATAATAATAAGGTAAAATTAGTAACATCCCTGTTTTCCTCGACAAGTGTGGCAACACCAATGTCATGAACCCTTCACCTGTTATTTGAAGTGTGACCAGCTGTATTCGCTCAACAGTGTTAAAACAAACATCGATGTACTGGCTTTTTCAAAAACATCGATAGTACCGACAGTATCATCGACGTTCTCGCAGCTCTAACTCGTACAAAGAAAATAGAAATCAAAATAATAATGAAGTGATTTCACCTACGAAAAAAAGCGACAAATTGCATTGGTGGGCGCGAATCGAGTGCCGGGGCTAATACGGGACAACACGCCGCGCACGCATTGCAGTTTGCCGCAGCTCGAAGTGCGGATGCTGGCAGGCAAAGACAAACAAAGACAGGAGCAGCGCAGCGCAGTGGCAAGACCAAAAGCAAAAGCAAAGCAAAGGCTGCAAACACACCAAAGCAAAAGCAAAAGCAAAGCAAAGCAAACGCACAAAAGCAGCGAGGGACTTTTTTTGGAGGCTGCTTGCTGCTGGCTGCCGTTTGGGGCGACACATTAAGCAATAAAAGGTACAGAACGCGTGGAGATCGCGGGATTTTGGAGTGGTAAAAATACACGGACAGCTGTTCGGAAATCGTGTTTGTGTTCCAATCGCTTCGCCTCGTCTCGTCGCGCTTCGATTTATTCAGGCTTTTGTCGATATTCTCATTCATTCTCCTTGATAAGCCACAGACAGAGTGACGCTTTTCCCTATTTATTTGTGTGTTTTTCGTGCTTTTTTTTCAATTACTACGACGCACCCACACACACCAGCACAGAAGCTTGTTTGTTTGTTGGCATTCTCTCGCGTGTGTGTGTGTGTTTGAGTGTGATCCGTGGAACTTGAATAACTTACCATTAGCTCAGCCACCTCATTCCGTATTCGTATATACATACACACACGACTTCTTCTTCGGTTTTGTTTTGGTTCTTCACCGTACTGTCCGTCCGTCCGTATAATCCGGAGTCCCTATCTCGGATGCCATTATGTAAGGCGTAGCTATCGGACTTCAAGAACATGCATCAGATTAAGCCCAACGGCACGTGCCCAGTGTGGTGGGTAGTGGAAGTCTGGCCAAGATTGGCCAGTCATCTAGCGGAATTTGCCTACAAAAAGGCATGTTGAGCTGATTTCAATTGGAGGTCAAGCCACTTCTCGCTCTTAGAGTGACTTGCAATCCTCAGAAAAAACTGTATAAAAGTGAAAACTATAAATTAAAAGATTTGTAGGTTTTAATACACCTTAGAACACACCTTTTCCCAAAGAGAACTTAAATTTTAGGCGAAATTTTAAGAATTCTACGTATTTAAAGAATTACAAGTTAAGGAATACCCAAAAACAAAGAATGCTAGGTGTCTAGGGTAAATCTTTGCTCTTCTAACTCTCACTTTAAGTTTAAAAAACTCTTGAAAAACTTGTCAGTAACTCAAAAGATATCGCAACTTTTGAAAGTAATATGTACATACATGTATATTTTTATTGTTAAAGGATTTAGCGAATTTCCAAAATGTCGATCAGATTTCTGGCTCTTGTTTTTCTTATTGTTTTCTTATTGTTAACATATTTTGAATCATAAGACAAGACAGTATTTACTTTCAAATTGAACAATTAAAATAATAGAATTTAGTAACCTATATCCTAAATATCCATAATTAAATCATCTTAACCTTTAACTTTTAAAGAATTTAACTGACAAATATTACAGAAATTCAATTTCAGAGAATTTATATGAATTGCCAAGTATTTACGACTTTTTATTCATAAAAGTGATAAATACTTGACATTTCCTACTTTTCCAGCAAAGAGCTTTAATTAGAACGTCTCAATTTCTGTAAGGAAACCGGTTTTAAATTAAATACATGTTTATTAACGCCCATTAGACAACAATTTTATAATAAAATCCAATAAAATGATGTCATAAATATTATGATTTAATATTTTAGCTACTATAAGTTTATATTTTGTGATTAAATCATAATTATAACTTTGCATTTTATGCCTGAAAGATATAAGATAAAATATTCAACAAAATAAGTTAACAATCTTAAAGAAAATAAAAGATTTACAACTTCTATCATTTGTAACCCAAAAAAACAGAAAGAATAAAGATAAAAAGCTTCCTTGGATTCAAAATAATTAGCTCCTTTCCCTTTGCCTTCTTTTCAGTCACCATTGAGCCCAAAATTTGTCGCCCCAAGATGAGCTGCAAGGTGCGGCTGATGGAGGATGGGTCGCTGGACGAGGAGCCGCTGACCCTCAAGGAGATTGCCTACCAGAAGCTCTGCAATAACATGGACATCATCAGCAGTCTCCGTCCCGATGGCCAGCGCTGCCTCAATGCGGGCATTGTCCTGCCCAACGAGATCTGTGACGGTTTCTTGGAGAACTATCAGCGCTTTAATCGTCCGCTGGATGACAGCGTTATATGTCTCTTCGAGGACACGCAGCGCACATCGCTCAAGATCGTCAATCTGCGCAACAGCACGCTGAGCAGCGTTGGTAAGAGAGGTTTCCTTTATTTTCTTATAAATAAGACCATTTCGTTTGATTGTGAAACTCCTCGAGGGGTTAAACAATCGAAGATTTGAAAGTTGGGGGGTTTCAGTTGTCTCAAATTGTATTTTATTGTAATGTCAGCATATAAGATAAGAAAACACTAGACTAGATTAACCAATATTGACGTAATGGAAATGTTCTTATTGTATTTTATATTTTAATCACGAAACTTAAGTTCATTTGATTTCCCCTTACCAAAGACGATTCATACATACATTTGAATTGCCATATGCAAGCCATTTTTCTGTTTCTGACAAAAATCGCGTTCTCTCCGTTCTCACAAAGTTGAGAGCGTTGAAATCTAAAAATAGAATGAATGAATAAAGTTAAAGAGTGCGTGAGAATACATACAAGAGAGCGATTGACTCTCGAGTGCGCTCTCTCTGTCTTAATGGCTCTCGCAACTTATACCCAGCGCTGGATCCAGCAGGAAAAATGCAGTGCAAAGAATTCTTATGCCCTGCGGAATCTTAGTATATAAAGATATATAAATAAATAAATAAATAACAAAATTCACAGACATTTTCCTTCCCACATATCTAACACTTGCTGTCTCTATCTCTTTTTTCAGGCTTGGAGACCTTGATGCGACACAAGCTATTCGCGCTGTCCATGTGGTACTGCGACACGATCACCGTGCGATCTCACCACCTGCTGGCCCACTACGGCGACAGCTTGCGCTCTCTGGAGCTGGGAATCAGCTCTCATCTGTTGCAGTACGCGGAGCCCAACGAGAAGGACCCCGTGGACTTTCAGCTCACATGTCCACACCTGCGGCGTTTGGTCCTTAACGGCGTGGTAATGCACCACCGACTGCAGTTCGCCCATTTGCACGATCTGGGACACTTGGACCTCACGTCCTGCGTGCTAGCCAACTTCAGCTTGGAGGCATTGGGCTCACTGCCCAACCTACACACGCTCATCCTGTTCAATGTGTGGCCCATTGCCAATCAGCTGCACGCCATCTGCTGTCTGCGGCGCTTGTGCACCCTCGACATATCCATCTCCAGTTCTGGCAGTGGTCAGGGCACCTATGACCTGCCCGACCAAACGCTGGAGATGCTGATGGACAACCTGAGGCACCTGACGCATCTGGATATCTCCGGCACGAATTTAGCGGGCAATGGAGTGGCTACCAAGGAGTCGACAAGTACCAGTGCCGCCGCCACGCAATCCAGCACGAAAATGGAGCAGAACTTTGCCCTCACCGACATACCGGGCTTGGCATCGCGCACCCAGCGTCCGCTACAGTTTCTGGGACTCTATCATACGGCCCACTGGGCGTGCAAAAGACACGATATTCCGGCTCTGGAGGTGGCTGGTGATGCCAACGAGCAGCAGATCCTCACGGCAGCGCGGTATTATCACGACAGACCGGTGCTTCTGACAAGGGTAAGCGAGTCGCCTGACTGGATTTGGTTCGTTATAAATGTATGATGTTCCCCTTAGGTTCTCAACGATCTGTACCATTTGTTTCGCTTCGAGAACTGCAAGGACATACACACAGCACTGGATGTAGTGCTATCCGCCATGGATCGGCATCTTAAGTTTAAGCACATGCAAATCTCCGGCAGGTGAGTGAGCAGGAAAAGCTGTCTAAACTTCAATTGAGTGTTCTCAGTTGAGCGTTCTAGCGCTTAATCAAATAGCTACTCATAGAGAGGGATTCTGTTGAGCGGTCGAACTTAAAGAGTCTAAAAACAACCACTTCCTTGATTTGTAGATCCCTCTTAATCCTTAATCTGTGCATCTTCTGAAATTCCTCCTAAAATAAACCTAAAACCTCTTCCAGTGCCACATTATTCTACATTGTCAAAGGCAGAGATCGCTCCAAGTTTGGAACGTTGCTGCGGAACCACATCATACGCACCCTGCTCAATGGCATGGAGATGCATCTCACGGACGACACCATGTTGCGGAATGGTTACCTCACCCTCACCCAGTTTCACATGCCCGCCGATGTGGTAAGTTGCGAAGTTTAATCCTCATTAAAAGCTGCAAAGATTATATTTTTCCTTTCCCCCAGCTCTTTGAGTACGAGCGCCTCATCAAGATCCTGCTGCATGGCGTTTCCAAGACGGAACAAGAGGGTTTCGTTCAACGTATAGCCATCTATCTGCTAAATACACTCGCATGCCAGGTGGACGGACGCCAGAAGCTCTTCCTGGGCGAATTGGGAGTAGTTAGCGTAAGTTAAGCTTATAGGGGAGTCCCAAAAACCAAAGACGCTAGAATTACTAAGATGAGTAACGAGCATACATTTGAATTGCCATATGCAAGCCATTTTTTCTGTTTCTGAAAAAAATCTCGCTTTCTTTGCTCTCACAAAGTTGAAAGCGTCAAAATCTAAAAGTAGAATGCGCTTGCATGTGCGTGTACATGCGTGAGAAGAGGTGCACACTCATACAGTCGTTGGCTACCGCTTTATACCTACAAAAGAGCGACTGGCTCTAGAGCCCGCTCTCTCTGGCTCTATGGCAAAAGACCCTGTACCCAGCGCTCGTATGGCTCTCGAACGGCGTGCGGCATCTTAGTAAATAAAGCCTCTTTCCAAAAACCATATATATATTAATTTAATAATATTTATCCCAATTTATCCCAAAAGACCATGCTGACCCTAATCAAGGATCGCCTTACGCGCTCTGTCTTCGACGATGTGATGGAGGTGGCCTGGTCCACCATGTGGAATGTAACTGATGAGACTGCTATTAATTGTAAGAGATTTCTTGATGGACGCGGCATGGAGTATTTCCTCAAGTGTTTACACGTAAGTTTTCTATATAATTATATTATTTTGGGTTCAAAAAGATCAGAAATAATATAATAAGATGAGAGATATTCATAACTTTGTAATTGTCTCTAAATTCACATTATTACCGCTTAGAAACGATGCCATAATAGAGTAAACCCTGCTCCTTAGTTCCTTGTAATCATAATCTAAATTTTCGCGCAGACTTTCCCGGATCGCGACGAGCTGCTGCGCAACATGATGGGCCTGCTGGGCAACGTGGCCGAGGTGAAGTGGCTGCGTCCCAAACTGATGACCCAGGAGTTCATTGAGGTATTCGCCCGCCTTCTGGACTCCCTGAGTGACGGCATCGAGGTGGGTGGTGGATCTGGTGGTGCCAGTGCGAGTTTGCTGGCGAGAGTGCGGGAGAGGAGAGAGATGGGCAGTGCTAACCATGCTAACCTGCGCTTCCAGGTCAGCTACAATGCGGCTGGAGTGCTGGCGCACATTGCCTCTGATGGAGCCGATGCCTGGACCATCAAGACGCCCAGCCGGGAGCATGTGCTGGAGCGCATGGTGGCGGCCATTCAGCGTTGGAACATCAAGAGCGAGCGAAACATCAACTATCGCAGCTTTGAGCCAATCCTCAGCCTGGTGAGATGCTATGAGACGCCACAATGCCAACACTGGGCCGTTTGGGCTTTGGCCAATCTGACGCAGGTGGGTTTTCGCACTTGAGATATATATATTTACCTTACTTATGTAATTGCTTGAACCTTCCTTTAGGTGTATCCCGAGAAATATTGCCAACTGGTGGAGCTGGAGAACGGCATCCAGATCCTGAATGAGCTGATTGAGCACGAGACACCCTATGGCGAGATCAAGCGCATTGCCCGTCTGGTTATTGAGCAATGTGATGCCGGAACGGATCGCATGGTCGAGGGCTAGACACATGGATTGCATATAGGATAACCTAGGATATAGACTTGCAGTTTGTTGTAACGTGTTTTTTTTTTGTTAGCTTCAGTGTTATATAGCGTTCGAGGGATTCTTTAGCGACTTATGTTTACTTGAAGAGCAGCAGGCGAGATTTAGGAAGATTATACTTAAGCAAGCAGAGAAATATTCTATATAATACATATAAATACTAGATTATACATGTATATGATATGTAGCCAGCGCTCTAATTAGATTGTCAGATGTGTAAATATTGTTAAAATCGGAACAGGAAGGAGAAAGAAAGAGAAGACGGCTAGCAAGGCAGCTGGAGATTAAAGAAGAATCCCTAAGAATTAAATTCGCCCCGCGGATCGAGTGTTTATTCTCTAGATATTACGGATATACATATATATACATACATATATACATATAGATGAGTGTAATTGAATTTAATTGTTCGATCTGTTCCTAGATTTGTGTTCATTCTTTAAAGACAACCACTTATTTTTGCTTTCGTTTGCATCATCCACCTTAAAAATCGCTCCTTGGAGAATCGTTCTATATAAAAAAAGAAAGTTAGCTCTATAAACTTAGAACCCTAGACTAGACCGTAAGCCAAGTGTAAATAATTGCGTTCTCCGCTTGACAGTAATAATATTTATAACACTGTATGTTATCAATTAGTTACCTTATATTACGTACTATATATACATATATATTTAATTTGATTCATAAGCGACATCACGCTGTGTCTTACACAATAATCCTTACCACCTTACCTTATCCAACAACAGAAACATCACCCGCGTTAACTCTCTGAGCACTCTTCCCTCTGTTGGAGTAATTACAGTTGAAGTTTCCTAAAAGTTTATGCTAAATGTGAAGTTCTATCTTTACAGTTTTCCATTTAATTAAAAAATAAATATTTTTATTTACTCAAATTTACTTTATTGTGAATTTTTTAAATCTATTTATTCAGTTACAATTATTTTAAATTTCTACAAAAGTCTCATTCATATTTAAATGATCCAAGATTGTAATTATTTCCTTAACAATAAAGCACTTTATTATATAAATAATAATAATAAACATTTTCAATATTAAGAGAATTATAGATCAAAAACTCTTAAATTAATTTAAATTACAACTTTAAAAAAAGTTCAACTGTAAAATACGAAAAATATTATCCGAAAACCCTGTAGCAGAGTGTGAAGTGTGGCGCGGAGAGAGAGCATTCTTCTTCCTTCGTCTTCATATGTATGTGGTATGTGTAAATTTCAATAAAGCTGCATCTATGTAACCGTTCGAAATTGCGGTAGTCGAAGTCTGGGAGGTTGCTGCGCGGGGGTGGAACGAGAAAGAGCAAAATGCCAACGGGTTGGAAATGCTTTCCAGTAAGAGCGCATGTGCAAGGGTAAGGCTACATGCCTGGCAACCCTTGCTCGCTTTTACTCACACTCTCTTTGCGCTTGGCTCTCTCTTTTCCCGTTAGTTGTCACTTTGCCGGTGGAAAGTTCGCTTGTTTATTGTTGCCGGGAGACGTAAATGTGTGCAATTTTTAATAATATAATAAAAACAAAAACCATAAAGGTAAAGAACTTAAATAAGCTAATAACAAAAGCATATAAGTGAGTTATAAAAGCAAAAGTATAACAACAAAGAAAGCAAAAGCAACCCCAAAGCAAAGAAATTTATTTTCTTTTTGTGGCTGGAAAGGAAAAAAAAAGTAAAGTGAATTTCATTCATTCAATGAATGCCATCAAACCCATTCAATCAATGCCAATTGCAAAGTTTAATTCAACAATTCAACAACAAAATCGAAAAACAAATATTTCCGGCAATTGACGAGGCGTAAACAAAATGCAAAACAATTGTTTGCCAGACTCTGGGGATTCTGCGCAGATTCTTTCTCCTCCTCTTTCTCCGGGCCGGAATAACGTCAACAAGGAAACTAGCCTGGATCAATAACCTTCATATCAATGGACGAAGGAAAGATGGAAAGCGGGAAGGCGGAAAGGGCACCGTTGCCTTGGCAATCAAAACAAAGGGCAGGAAAATCATGGAAAATAATAGAAAAAAAAGAAAAATCTGTATGCCGGGCATGAAATAGACTAAGGTATTGATTACCGGCTTTAGCCTATGATTATCCGGAATATTTTCTGGGCCCGCGGAGCAGTGCAGCAATCTCAAACACGACAAATTGCAACAACTAATTTCCACAGGCCACAAAACTAGAAATATAAATAATAAATAATTGTTTGCCTCGCGTGGGATTTGAACCCGCCGACGCACGAACATTTTTGGAAGGGCAACTTAACGCACTCGACCAAACTGGTAGCAACGGGAAATTCTTTTAATGTTTATGTCAAGCCTAATAAGAAGAGCTTTTGAAAAAGCTCGCCCTCTTCCTCTCTTCGGAAAGCTCTGCACAGTGGCTCCCATTGGGGAATTGTGCTAGCAAAAATTGATACATATATTAAACGATAATAATTAATAATATTAATGCATAATAATTAGTTAATAATTAATAATATTATTTTATACAGCTCCCCTCTTTAATATCTACAATCACTGCCAGTAGTAGCATTCGAGACCTAACCCATTTTTAAAGCCACAAACCAATCTGGCGGTTAGCCAGGATCAACAGGATGTGGCCCGGCTCCGAGCATGGAAGCTCGCGGGCATTAGAATTCCCAACGAGCCAGCAGAATGCCGGCGGTAGTAGCCAGCAGGAGACACTGGCCGACATCGAACACATATCCACCATAGCCGGATCTTTGGCCTCCATTGGCTCCATCTCACACACCCAGATGCGTTATGTGAGTTTCTTAAGGGGGTATTCTGGTCTAGAAGCCTGTTTTTTGGGCATTTTTAAAAAAAAGATATAAAAAAAAGG
>JAEIIU010009431.1:0-13366 GCA_018874675.1 Drosophila baimaii | reverse complement strand
CACTCTACTGATAGTGAAAAAATTAATTAACAAAATAATTTAAAGCGAATTGGGTCAAACCTGAATCAAACAATGGCCACCAAGACGAGTACAGTGGAGCGCACCGCCAACGGAGCAGCCAAGTCATCCAGCCTGCGAGAAATTTGCGCGCGCGCCATCACAAAATCAAAGTGGGAGGACAAGGTGAGCAATGCCCGGAATGTCCGGTCCGGGTCATAAATCCAAAGCGTGCTAACCCCTCCAATCCCATGCAGGAGGAGTTTCTGGACGTCATCTATTGGTCTCGCCAGGTGTTTGGCATTATCCTCGGCGTCATCTGGGGCATAGTGCCGCTGAAAGGGTTCCTGGGCCTCGTACTGTGAGTAGCTATCTATAACCTATAAATAGCCACCGTCACTCCATGGTCCGTTTGTTCTGGCCCTACAGCTTCGCCGGCATCAGCTGCGGGATTGTCTATCTGTACGCCATCAACTTCCAGAATGTGGACGAGGACGCCTACGGCGGGGTCTGGGAACTGGTGAAGGAGGGCTTCATGACATCATTCGCCGGGTTCCTGGTGACGTGGATCATCTTCTATACGGGCCTGCACTACGACACCATAATGGCGGCGAAAGCTTCATAATACTCGCCCATCACGCCAGACGCAGCCGCCACCGCCGCATCCAAGCAATAACCGATTCCAGAACCAGATCCCGATTCCCGATCCTCTCCCCTTTCCGCAGGTCCAATTGCGAAGCCAAATAAGATAGCCGCTCCTCTCCTGTTTTGTCCCCTTCGAACTCGGTGTAGATTGTTAAACTTTTAGCTAATTACGGTCTTGTAAATGCATTTCTATGATGGCCAGTGGCACCATCGCCAACGCCAGACCTTTCCGTGAAAGGTCCCAGCCAGCGGCCTAGTTGAGAACAAAAGATACTATATATATATTTGTGTATGTCTAGAATGCAGAATGCGATGAAACAACTTGTTACGGCGTTTTATTATAAAATATTGGTCTACGATTATAAGGTAGCTGACAGATGAGCGGTAGTATCCTAGTACTCCATGGCCACGGCCACGGGTCCGGAGCCGTTGTGGGCGGCCCCGTTCTGCCCCGGCTCCTGTTCGTGCTGGAACTTCTCCGGCAGCTGGCCGCTCTGCAGGATCTGCGACAGGCGCTCCACCTCCGCCAGCGAGCTGGCGCGCTTGATGGCCTCGCGGATGCGCTGCATATCCTCCGGATTGGCCAGACGCCCGCCATCCGCACCCCTGCCCTTTCCATTGCTCGCCTCGGCGGCCAGGGCGGCGGCGGCGCTGAGCTTCGACTTCCGACTGACCTCCTTCAGCATGTCCTTGCCCTGCTTGGTGCGGAAGAACTCCTGGGCCGCTGTCCGGTCCTTCTGCTTGATCTTTCGGAAGTCGAGTAGCCGCAACTGGGGGAACTTGTAGGCCATGTACTCGCGGTAGTTGGACTTCGTGGACACCGGATTGATGAGCAGGCAGATAGTCTCCAGCTTGGTAAACGCCGCCAGCGGCTCCAGGTCGCTCAGCTCCTGCAGATTGTTGCCCGTCAGGATGATGGAGCTCAGGTTGGGCACGACATCCTCCAGGCCCTCGCTGATGCGCAGAATGCGGTTGTTGTTCAGCAGCAGGCACTTGAGGCGCGGCAGGTGCGGAAGGTTGTCCAGCTTGCGGAGATCGTTGTCCGACAGATCGATCGTGTCGAACTGGTCCAGTGTGGCGCCCAGGTTCTCTATCTGTGGAATCTTGTAGCCGCGCAAATCCAGCTCGCGCTCCCGGCACGGGTTTATGTACTGCATCGACTGGTTGATCAACTCCGGCGTTAGCTTCACCATTATTGGTTATTTTATTTACGTATAATGTACTTATTTATTCGCTTTTCGTTTATTTTTCTAAAAAGCTGAAAAACGAAACAATTTACAGACGCGAGTTAAGTTAGTGTGGCTGCATCTCGACCGGTAAATAAAGATGCAGAAACATCGAGTGGCCCATCGATAACATCGATTTGTTAAAAACATCGGAACCATCGGTGGTTCGTGACCGCCATCGAATGTTTTCACAAGCAACTCTGCGTATTTGAAAAAATTTAACAGTATGAGCGCCGCTGGTCACACTTAAGAATTAACGTCATTTAAAACGTGAGCGGTGCATGTCATATTTTGACGTAAGAAATTGAGACAGTGTAAGTAAAAAGTAGGTGACTGTTAAATACACTACCAGGCAATATTACGAATATACTCTCTTAAAAAAATTCAATTGATTATATTATACTGTCACAGCAACATCACTATAAGCAGTGTGTACGAAATAAATAGTTAATGATACAAATAATTCTATAATTCCACATTTTATACGAACTCAACCCTAGTGTTAAAGGCGACTTTTTGCCATCTGGCAACGACATATGGTTCAAAAATATTATTCGTTTGAATGTATTAAAATGTATTAAAATAACCCACCCATCTACAAACGTATTAAACCAAATATAAAATAAAAACACATCACATCGTTATCTTTTTCCGTTTAATTTGAATTTCAATAGATTACAATGAAGTTTTTTAATTGCTTAACTTTAATGAACACGTTAAGTTTTGTCGTATTTCAGAAATTGAATGGGAATCGGGTAACACTCAAAACTCGAAGTGTGTGTGGTGGTCGGTGGTGGTGGACTGGGTTAAACGCTTCTTGTAAAATTTCCTGTGTCGTTGGTGCAATCTACTTGATGATCTTCAAAATTGAAATCGATCGATTCGCGCGATTATAGTAATATTTACTTGTCTTATCGGTTAACGGGGTGTTTGGTGTTCTGCCGTTTTTTTTGTTTCGTTTTTTTTAAATGCATTCAGTAATTTGTTATCGGTATCCATCCGTCATTCGTCTGGCCTAGTTTCTTAGCGTAAATTGTTAACTTTTTTAGAAAATAATCAATAATTTCGCCCGACTCCGTTTCGTTTTAAATAAATGCATTCGTTTCTGGCGCCATATTGCGCTTGAAAATTTGAAAACGGATTGTCGCCTCAATACTATAAGTATGTTGTGTATATATGTAGGTTAAGGTAAATAAAAATCGAGAAATAATAAATGATAAAAGTGTTTGTATTTGGAAGCAGTTATAAAAAATATTGTTTTTCACTTAGACTGGTTTAAAGATTTCTTTAGGTTTTAGGCCTTTAAAATAGTTCTTAGTTATGCACGCAATCGATTTACATAATATGCATATATATATAGATAGTATCATTTCATTGCGTTATCTTCGTTAGTTCTCATTGAAATTGTTGTTTAGCACGAGCTAAAAATAGATTTCTTGTTGTATGTATGTATATAATTGGCACTTAACTCATTTAAAATACATAAAAATATAAAATATAGTACACACAAAACATCTTTATAAATATGCAAAGGTTAATTTGGATAAAAGTATCAATAAATAATCACGTTCATTCTAAATTGCCAAATGAAAACAATACACACGCGCGCCATTGCACATAAATTAATGGTTCAGTACGAATAAGTTGCAACCTCGTTTCCGTTCTATCTCTATCTCTCTGTTTCTCTGCCTCCATCATCTCCATCTCCATTCCATCATCATCGATCGCATCGCTTAATCCTATCATCCTCCCCCCTCCTACGATCGATCACTCTAAATTGTGGCAGGTTGGGCGGCGGGCTGAGGGGCCGGATGTGTGAGGGAATGTTGAGCATATAACACTAGAAACACTTATAAATCAACGACATCCTCCTTGGTGTAGGCCGAGTCTCTAAACATGCGTCTGGTCGCCATGCTCTGCTGCAGTTCTTCAACTAATGTCTCCTGTGGGTAAGCGGGAAAGTGGTTCCAGATTATTAGGGTGCTTAGTTACTTCTCAGCGTTTCAACAGGCAGATACAGCTACTAGATGGAGTACAGGTAAAACATGCTTCTTAAGGACTACACACACACATTAAGCAACAAATGATGTAGGGATGAGCACCGAAATCAACGAAGCAACGTCGCCACCAAATTTCGAGCGATGATCAATGCAGGAAGCCATTGCCTGGCAGCTTCCGCTCCAGCCTCGGCGGAGTTCAAACCTCGAATAGTGTGGATATCTCCTTGCCGGCAATCCGCTTCACGCCGCCGCTCTCCGCGCAACTACCAGACTTGGCCCCCAACTGGCCGTTGCGCATGCTCAGGATCTCGTTGCTAATTAGGCTCGCACAGGCCATGGCATGCCGCTGCTCGTGGCTGCTGGAGGAGGAGCTGCTGCTGCTGCTACTACTAATGCTGCTGCTCTGCTCCGTGACCGTCTCGCTGCTGGCAGTGCTGCTTGTCGAGCTCACGATCCTCGATCGTATCTGACTCTGCTGGTTTAATACTGTCGTAGATGATGATGTGCTGCTGGTGCTCGTGGATGAGGTGACTGGCCCTCCGTTGGCGGAGGAGCCCGTGGAGGAGGTGCTTGTGCGTGCACTTGCTGCGTTCAGGAGGGTTCTGGGCATAACGGGCGGTTTGAGGGGGAGTTCTTTACAAGCAACGAGGAGGAGGAGGAGGAGTACAACAAATCAATCAAAATATGAAAATAAATAAGATACAAAAAACAAAAGTAATCACAACTACTGCTAATAATAATGGTTTCAAAAGCAAGGCATCTTCAACAACAACTACTCGTGCGCGTGCGTAGCAATCTACACTTACCCAATCTATTGAGTCCCGCTGCCAGTTCTCGCACAGACTTCTTCTCCAGGGCAGCTCCTGTTGGGAGAATGAGATTTCAATAAGTCACCCTGCTCTTCCTGGAGCACCTTAAGTTGTTTTACTCACCTGGCGTAATGCCTACAATGCTGCCACCGCCGCCGCCACTTCCTATGGCAATGCCCGGCGTAATGCCCACTATGGAGCCACCGCTACTAGTTCCAAAGGTAACGATCTCCACATCATCTTAAGGGGGAAGAAGACTTCGGTGATTATTGAACTCAAGTAAACCTATTTTCTCTACTAACCTTCTTCCAGCTTGTCAGGTGTTGTCTTGCTGGAATCCCCGTTGCCATTGCCATTACCTGTGATCAGCTCTCCGCTCTTGGGCTCACTGCCCACCACTGACCACGGTCGGGGTTTCTGCAGCACAATTGGCGTTCGCAGGATACCATTTCCTGTCTTTACAATCACGCTACCCTCGCCGGTGGCATGGCTCTTGATGGAGTCGCTGCTGGGCGATCGCATTTTATCTTCACGAGCGTTTGCCTTCAAGAGATTGGAGTTCTCCTCGGCGCCAGCTCCTGCTGCTCCTGAACCAGGCCCACCCTCAGTGCGCATCTTTACCAAAGGCGACTTGCGACCCACTAGCGGCGAATACTTTTCCAGGTTGTCCGTGGACCGAGAGCGGGTAGCCCAGGAGGCACCTTAACCATAAAAAAACTCCCTCTTAGCCTTTCTTTTAAAAGAGTTTGTCTGGTTTTTTCACTTACTTTTGAGCAGTGGCGACTGGCGCTCCAATTTGATTGGTCGGCGCTCCTCCAGAATGGGCGTCGTCTCCTCGGAGGTCATGTGACCGTTGCCATCGCGACTCATAGTGGGACTGTCCACAAAGGACAGCGAGCTGCATTCCTCCGAGGTGGGCGAAACGAGCGGCGTGAGCGTGGTGGGCGTCACCGAGCCCGGGCGAAAGAAGTGCTCCAGCCCCTCGCCAATCTCGCGGCTGCCTCCGGCACTGCACTCGGCACTCACCAGCGGCCGGGTGGGCGCCCGCGTCTTGGCCCGCTTCGGCCGACCCTTGACCAAGTGCTGTAGCTGAAAAGAGGCGCTAGGCAGCTCGGTGATAGAGTCACAACACTCATCCACGCCGCCATCATCCATCACAGCCAGGCTGTCGGTCATGTTGGAGGCAGCAGCCACGGCAGCGGCTCCAGCAGCAGCTGCGCGGGCGGACAGTTGGGAGGTGGAGCGGTGCGAAGAGGGCGACTCCAGCAGGTCGGGAAAGTGGCCCAGGCTGAGATTCTCCACCACGGACTGGGGACGCACCTTTTTGGCCAGGCTGCGTCGTTTGGTGGGCAGATGCGGTGTGGCCTACGGGGGGGTTGGGAGTGCAAAAAGGATTAAAAGGATTCGTTTATATAGATATTTTTGTGTGTTCTATGGTTCATTCAAGGTGTGTGAAATAATGAAGATTGTTTTGGTTTTTGTTTTATTTTTCTTTTGGGGCTTCAACAACAACTACAAATCAAAAAGAGAAATGAGTCTACAGAAACGAGGCTACAGGATACAGAGGGGGATAACTATAAAGACAGATCTCCAAAAACCAGGCTCAACCCAAGGGGAATTCCCCCCTTCGGTTTAACCCCAGAAAAGATGTTGATAGAGACTGATAGAATAGACGTAAAGAGTCAAGTCAAAAAACTACTTACAAGGTTGAGATATTCCAATTTCTTTTTTGTGTTTGTTTGTTTGGATTTTGAAATGCAAATTATGTAAATGAGTTGGAGACAAGGTTTAATTATAGTATGTAATTTTAGAACGAGTACGAGTAGTATTTGCGATATGGTACAGATTCGAATTCGGATTCGGTTTTGGATATCGGTTGATGGATGATAATGATGGTGAGATGGATGGTGGTGGATGATGACGATCAGTTCGGGGCAGGAAGACACGAGAAAAATAATGAGCATGAGCATTTGGTGTACACATTTAAGTAATTTATTTATGATATTCGATGTATGTTTAATGTGATGCATGTGTGTGTGTGTCGACTACTTTCAGCTAGTTGGGCTTGGAGTGTGTGTGGAGTATGAGTTCATTTTACACATGAATGTACTAAGCATTTGCGGGATAACTGCGTGTGTTTTCGTGGTGTGTGATGTGTGTGTATGATATATCTTCTCGACACTTGGCACTCTCTACTGCTCTCGCATATACTCTTTAATATATATGATGTTTTTGTTATGAACTAACTCGGTTTCGGCGGATTCTATTGCATCCACTTGGGTAGCGACAGATTTTCAACACTTACGGTGGGCGATTCCAGACCCAGTTTGGGCAATATCGAGCCTCGTCCCCCAGGCCGTATGATCAATCCATCCGCATCCTAAAAGGGGATACAGAGAAGGTGTATATTTCAGTCTCTAGGTCCACTCTAAATAGTTCTTCGATTCGGCAACTCCCCAAAGTGGGTGAAGAAAATATATATTTGTGTAATCGAATGCGGTGAGCTGCAGCTGATAAGGCAGCACAGAAGCGGCACCGATCCAAAATAACAACTGCCTCAATTTTTGGGGCTAGACAGTACCGAAAGTGAACCCGCCCGAGGGGCTTAGGGCCATGACATCACATTTGTCTTTACCCAAAACCGGCTGGCAGTGCTGAGCGTTTGTTTATTTTTTGTATTTAAATGGGAAATATGTTTATTTAAATTCTTAGAAAATGTAAAATCAGCTTGAAGAGTTTTAAATTATAGCTTAAAATGTTTTAATAGTCATAAAAATAAATCTTTTGTATAAAGCAATTTCTCAAGCCCTTTTTCTTCATTTTTATATTATAAAAATAGCCAGAAAACTGCCCAAACTGCCAGCACTTTCACTCTCTTTCCACTTAGCCATGGCTGATAAGAGCCACCCACTCGATAGGCTCGATCGATACCCCCAAAAACGAATAATAAACTTACATGACTGGAGCGACTGCGCACGATATCTGGGGTCTGCGGCTCGTCCAGCAGCACCGAAGGCGACTCGGCAATGCCCATGCCACGGCGATAGCGGGTCAAAGCCTCCAGCACCTCATCCGTAGCCCTATCCGAGATGGCGGCCGCCAGGGATTGTTCAATCTCACTGAAAAGGGGAAAAGATACAATATATATATTAAAAGGAATATAATTATAAGTTTTCCCAGAGCAGAACTACTTTTTATTAGTTGGATCCTCTGTTTGGGGGGACACCCTCTCCAGTTCTTCCAAAGGCTCTTCATCGGGACACTCTCTGTAGGCAGGACTACTGTCCGCAACCTTGGAATTCTGGCCACCAAAGCAGCAGCACAAGGCGCGCATCCAACCCATTTTCTGGAGAAAGACTGGCTGGCTGGCTGGCTGGCAGCTGGAAGCTAACTGAAAGGGCTATGTCCGCTAGGCCCCGGCAATAAACACAGATAGAACCACGATTTGGCGTAACCCGAAACAGAAGTGATTGGCTCCGAAATCCCGGCCACAGTGGGGAAGTGCATTCAGCTGTTTTGTCGCTGTTTTTTCTGTGTGTTGTTTTTAATCTTATCTAAGCGTTAGCTCTCGCTCTCTCACTTTCAGATACACTAGCTTACACATGTATATGTATAAATAAATAGATTTCTTTTGGTGTTAGTGGGAGCGAAGAGAGCGCTGAGAGAGCTTGGAGCGAAGCTTGTTTTTTGGAATATGAGAGTATGCAAAACAGAAACGGAAAGCAAATGTTTGTTTTGTACTCTCATTTCTAGGCTCTCTTTCCTGGCAAAGTGCGAATTTTTGTACAATATTGCGAATTACGGGGAACAGCAGGGAAATGTGATCAATTCTATGAATTTTCATACTAATTCCGTACCCAATAAAGCTCTAAGATTCTTCACTTGTTTGTTAGTCATTTGGAATTAAGTAATACCTAATAACCTCTAAAATCTACTTTGCTTTTATCAAGAGCCATATGTTAAGGTATTACAAATATATATAATGGTTTAAAGGTAGATTTTTTATTAAAAATACGTTTATCTGTGAAACTCCTCATAAAACCCAATATAAATATTTATTTTGCGAATCCAAACTATAGGTTATAATCTCCTTTTATATATAAACTCATTTATTTACTTCCCATCTTCTTTAATTTCCTCTTACTTGTGAAATTACCCATAAAACGCAATAGAAATATTTATTTTGCGAATCTAAACTGCAGTTTATAATCTCTTTTTATATACAAACTAATTTATTAACTTCCCATCTTGTTTACTTTCTCGGTTAACTCAGCCTCTCCGTCACATCTTTGTTGGAATTCTCTCCTTTCTACCTTATTGTGTTTCTTTGTCTCATCTAAGTTCTTGCTTTTGGTGTATCTTTTGTCGTTTAAATTCATTTAAATAAGGCCTCTTACTTTTTCTCCTACCAATATACCCCTGCCCCTCTTTACACTCTTCCAAAATCTTTTATAAGCCATCATGAAACTCACCCAACTTTATTCATGATCTCGCTGCCGGCATTGTTGAGAAGGCAGGCCTGCAGAAATTCCTCAGGCACCACCAGACGCTCGGCGAGTCCCTTGCGTAGATCCTGCACCACAATCTGGTTGCCCAGGGTCTTGGGACACTGCTCGATGCCCGTGCGCATCATCGTCTCCAGCGTCTCCTCCAGATAGCTCTTGATCGTGTAGCCCAGTTCGCTGGCCACGCGGGTCAGCTTCATTTCGATGGGATGGGAATCGTTGCGCACGGCCTCCTGCAGCTTGGGCATCAGCTGCTTGCAGTTTTCGGCGTCTGTGATCAGGCGCTGCACCGCCGAGGCGGAATCGCTGCCACCCTTGGCCAGCGAGATGGTGTCCTGCGTCTCGGCCACCAGCTTATCCACCAGCTGGTGTGTGGAAGAAAGCATAAAGCCGTGCTGCAGGCGGAACCCCTGGCCCGTGGCCCGCTTGAGGCCATTGCAGTTGCGCTGCAACAGCTCCTGCATCTTCCGCATCACCGCATCTGTCTTGTCCGGATGGCTCTTCAAGTGCGGAGCGATATCGAAGACGGGGAAGGGTATGGTGCGCATGCTGTGGTTGTGCTCCAGGGCGTACACGATGTCCGCATATCCCTGCAGCGTCACCCCGTTCTTGTCCATGTAAATGGTCCGCAGTCTGTTGTTGATCTGCAGAGCTTTGGCCAGGAGACGAGCGCCCACATCGCCCATGTAATTGCCGCTAATGTCCAGCTTCTGGAGACTCTGGTTGCTGCCCAGCGCATTGATGAAGTCGTGCAGGTCGTGCTTCAGCTTATTCTCCGACAACACCAGCTCGGCCAGCGGGAAGTCATCCTTCTGGATGAGATTGACCAGGGCGTCCATAACGGGTGGAATGTGCTTTGGCTTCATGCCCGTCAAGCTGCGGGTGAGGTGGAGCGTCCGGATCGAGGGGTTCTTCGAAATGGCCGTCAGCACAGGCGCCAGCTCCGCGTCCAAATCTGAGGGATATATCAAGGATTAGCTTACAATTGATCTTTGATTTATGGTGCACTCACTGTTATCGCTGATATCCAGGCTTTGCAGCACTCGCACTCCATGGATGCAGGACTCAAGGACATGGGCACCTTGGGCGCCCAACGTATTGCTGCTGAGATCCAGATATAGACCCGCTGTGGACTCATTGCAGGCTAGACCAAGCAGTAGGTTCTTCAGAGCCTCCATGGGCAGCTTGCAGCCGGCTATGTTGAGGTGCTTCAGGCTCAAGGTGCTGGTGAAGAATTGCTTAAACGACGGCGGGATCTCCTTGCCCTTTTTGGTGCTGAACGAGTTGTGCGAGACGTTTAGGTGGGCCAAATGCGTGGCACAGCCGCGCAGCAGGGCGCCAAATAACTAAATTAATTAGATTAAGGGATTAAATATGTTAAATAATAATTTATAGGGGATATAACATACATTCTCCAGCGTGATGTCAGTCGAGGCGAGGTCCAAGTGCTCCAGCACATTGGGTTGAGCCAGGAAATTGTGCAGATTCTTTGGGAATAAAGATATATTTATGATATTAAAGAACCTACATATGATATTGCTTTATAGGTAAGTACTTACGGTTATATCATCTTTGAGACTATTACCACTAAGGTCTAAATACGTGAGCGAGTTGGAAATACTTTGATTGAGCGTCAGCGAGTGCGACATCTGATTGACTCCCTTGGAGGTTAGACCGCAGTGGGCCAGGGCCAGCTTGCACAGGCCCTTGGACACCTTGGCTATGGGCCCTGACAGATGGATGGCACCTGATACAGAGAAGACACATAAACTGTTAACTTAGCTCTTACAAAGAAATTTCATTTACAACCAGAAAAAGAGATGAAGAATAAATGATTTTGGTAGCCAATTCGAGTGTGAGAAGTTGATTTTCGAGTCGAATGATTTAATTTTGTAGCTTAGGGCAGAGAATGTATTGAAGAAGTAAAAGTACATGAAGAAAATGTATGGAAAAACCTTATCGAATGATGTTAAAAAAACCTGTGTGGCAATTGTTGAAGCAAACACTTTAGAAGTTTAAGACAAGAAATAATCATTTGGCGTTACGTATCTTATACTTCTTAAGTCTTTGCCTGAAGATTGTTGATTGTGGGAGGGAAACAGAGGACTCAGGGAAAAGAGGACTCATCAAGGCCTCAACAATGGCCACACAACAAATGGCAAAACGAATAGGGAAGCAATATTTTTTAGAGAAATTAAGAACAATTATGAAGGCAATATAAGAAATACACAACAACAACAGCAAGAACGATAAGAATGCAGGAATATTTGTAAGCATAAAGGTTTAATGACTGTGGTGCTCTCTATTGGTGTCTATTTTTTGGTGGCTGCAAACCTTGTACAATCTTTCCAAGTAGGGCGCACAACGAACTGGCTCCTACACAAACCACAAATCAAAATGGCAAAGACGACAAAACGACAAATGACAAAACGGGAGAAGAGAAACAAAAGCAGAGAGGTAGACAAAAAAATTGGATTAATTGGATTACAAGAGGCGGGTCTCGATTACAACTCGATGGCAGGGTGGGCCGGAGGGCGGTTACATACATAGGTTCAAGGCAGGTTGATTGGCAGCCAGGGATTTAAGAGTACCCACCTTTATCCTCAATTATATTGTGGCTCAGATCGATGGTGCGAATGGCGGGATTGCTATTCGTTATCACAGATATCGATAACTTGTTCGTGAAATCCGATCTGGAAAAATGGGGAAACGATAGGAGAATTAGTCACAAGAAGCTCTATATATCATATATAACATTGGTAATATAATTATCCAACAATTAACTCATAAAACCTTCTTTATTTAAAAGATTTTAATTGATATTAGACCTCACCTTAGGCCCAGTGCCTCAAGATGCAGCTCCTCCAGCCACATGGATCGCTTGAGCACATGCAGAATGCGTTCCAGGGTCTCGTGGGACAATCGCATATGGGCAGCCTTTAGGCCACGAAAAAACGTGTTGTACTCCAGCGCTGAAACGATGGCCATCAAGTCTCTGCCGAAAAAGGGTAATAATGTAATAAAAACGATAATTATTACCCAAATCAATACTCACTTTGGTTCCAGGTGATCGAAATCGCGCAGGTTAAGGACTCTCGTGTCATGCGACAGGTAAATGGTATCCACATCCCAGGCCACCTCCTCGCGATACGGAACGCCATGGAAGTCGCACATGCAGGCATACTGGGCACTGAAACCGCCGCAGGGACCAACATTGCGCGGATCGGAGGGTCGAAATTCCTCAGAGAAGATGGTCTCCCGCTCCGGCGGCTGTATATCGATCTGGAAGAGGCAACGAGAAAGGGAGAACCAGTTCACTGACCTGATGCAAAAATTCATTTTAAAAGTTTTTAGCTCTCAAGTGTCCGCCTTTGTTGTTCAGCAGCAACTGAAGTTGACCAACTTGAGCAAAGAACAATGCAAAGTTTTCGGACTGCCTGCTACACTCCGCTCCTTGAGAGTGGCAACCCCTCCCTTCCCAACCGCTTAAAAACTCAACCTAATCTCGCATTTAACACTCCTGCTGAATGTGAGTCTCTTGATGGCTACATTTTAAGGCGTCAACCTGATGACGCCCAGGTCGCGTGCTCGCCGGCAATTATCTAAGCCATGTAGCTTCAATTGTTGTTGCTGCTGCTGCTGCCACTTGCCAGTGGAATTGCTAGATAAAAGTCGCACAACAAATGGCGAAGGGAACTATACTATAAACTATATACAGGCGTGGGTGCCCCGCCGACTCCCTCCCCCTCCGTCGATTTGCATAAACGTAGCCGGCATAATTTACAACGAACTGGGGCCAGGAGCATTACAAATGCATTGAATTATTAACCCCCAACCCAACCCAACGCAACTGCTGCAGATGTCGACGTTTATGCACTTACAGCCTAATTGGCCAGGGGCGGGGACACAGTGGGTGAGATGCCGCATATGTACATGCATGTACAGATCCCCACAATTGCTCACTAAATATTTAATTAAACATTAATTAAAGCCGTACGTGAGTCATGGGGGAAGAGGCAACCGAAGCAGCACCAGCTCAACGATATGTTCTGTGGGTTAAATATGATAAGTCACCATTTCCCCTAGCCCCTTTGGAAAGTATATTTACAGCTCCAGATATATATTTTTATACCCTTGCAGGGTATTATAATTTTAGTCAGAAGTTTGCAACGCAGTGAAGGAGT
>JAEIIU010009383.1:0-21070 GCA_018874675.1 Drosophila baimaii | reverse complement strand
ATTCATTTCAAACTTTGTACACATTTTCTTCATATAAAATACCTCCCCCCTACATTCAGTAAAAATTTTTCTTTTAACATTAAAGGTGTTTCCCACCCACAAAATGGCTGAAATTTTTGTCGAAAATAACGGTTCACACTTTAGATGGCCGAAACAAATTTTTAAATAAAAAAAAAATCAGAGAATGTAGGGGGGAAGATTTGTTTATTATTTAACTGAATATTTATGGTTTTTTATTTTCAGATCATTTCCGGCCAAGCTACAGTAAACACCGCAAATTGCTTTTTTTCAAGACGTCCTAGGGGAAGTCCTGTCACGGGCGAATGGGTTAATATTTTTGCATGAAAAATTTACAGAACATAGTCAAAACTATGCTCAAAATTGTATAGAAGGATCGAATAAAATTTCTCAATCGGTATTTGAGATAAAAAATCCCAAAAAATGTGTTTTTTTTTTTTCGTTGAAAAACAGCACCTTAAATATATAAAAATGTAAGAAATATAAAACATCATTTCCCTTTTTGAAATATGTTTAAAAATATAAATAAGAAATTAAGTTGCTCGTCATAAAAATATGTGCGAAAGGGCACTCCCACTCGACCAATGAACCCAGCACAATGAACACTGCTCAGTATTACCTTTACTATAGTCCACGTGCATGTAGCCAGGCTCACAGGTTCCGGTCCCAGATGCGGCGGCCACTGTCTATCCATTTAGCCCAACCAATCGCCATCGAAGTTTATAATCTCCAGCACATATTCCCCATTTTCACCCCGTCGTGCCGGGAAATGCAGTCGCAACTTTGAAGTGAGCGGGGAAACTTTCGACGATCTCTCTTCGGCGGCTACCACATTCAATTGTCGTTTCCATGGTCTGTCTCACAATTACGAATGGAATTTAAAAACTTTCCCCAAGGCGAAGGCGAGGGCGGTGCAGAATGAGTCAAAATGGAGGCACAAGATGATGATGTGGGAAGAAGGGAGAAGGGCAGAGCACTTGGCACGGTAAACTGCAACTTTGTTGAGGTCTCAATTTGAATGTTCTCCCGCCCCCCCGCAAAGCAAACAGTCCTTTCAAGGGATTTATTACAGCCCCGGTGCCGTGTCCTTGGCAGGTGGCAATTATCTCGCCGGGAAGCGGTTTTGTATACTCCTCCAGATCGGAGGAGCGACCCGCAATAAGCCTCTTATGACAATGGCGAAATGGTGGAATAATTATCCCGCCAGCATAAGGTGCAATTAAAAAACAGATTTACAGCAAGTTTCACTTGCACAGCCAACAATTTCCGATATATATGTATATTGTTGTATAACGTATACTTATCAGATTTGAAGTTCATTTTGTTACCCATTTCCCTAATCATGTGCAGGCTTTCACTGCGTTCGCAGAGTTTGGTTAGTTAGCTCAAGTGCAGTGCCCACTTTTTAAGTATTTAACTCAATGTATCCCAATAATAAATATATCAAAACAATGCGCGAAAACACTATGGTACTATGTAACCATTCCCACTTTCGTTCTGTGTGGCAACTTGCAACTAACAACCTGCAGCAGCCAGAAGACTGGTGCAATCCCATCGCGTATACGACCTGTTTAACAGCTAATTTAAACAGATTTATGACGCTGCCACTGCGGACTCGCAGAGCCTCTGGGCGGTGTGCCGGGACTCTGGGATCGGATTACATAGTCCCAGACCCAGCTTGGTGTGCATGGACGGATGGATTGGGGCCACTGGCGCGGCACCTCTCTGGTGCTGCGGCAAATTCGGTTAACTGACGACTCGCAGTGCAGCTTCATCATGAGAGCTGACAACAAAGTATCCAAAAAGTTGTCACATGTATGCATATCTCCGCCACTTACTATCCGCCAAATATGCGGCTATGGGAGGCATCTTTGCAGCAGAGTAAATAACAATAATGTCGCTGCTGGCACTAACATTAAATTTCATCTCATTTCCATCCATCATTCGCCCACCCAACCAAACCCTAGGTGTCCTGTATCATTTCCGGTTCGGTTTTTTGTTTAAGTTAAATAATTGCCGCCTATTTCTCGCATGCACGCCCATTTATTATGCCCTGTATGCTCCACTCTCGCAACTTAAAACGCTTAATCTGTCATATCGCTTGCAGTTAACCTTTCCGCAGCATTCGAATGTATCTTATTCCATCTGTATCTGCCGGAGCCAGGAGCCAGGCCTTGTTGCATCTCGTTTTCCGTTGCGAGGAAAAGCTCTGATGTGGCGCTGTGGAAAAGCGGCGGCTGCAAAGCTCCGCCGAGTGCGCATTCAGCGCCAAAGCTCCGCCTTTCCCGCCTTTCCCTTGGCCGCTGCTGGCTTCCCCGCTGGTGCCGCAGCTGGAGCTGAGCTGGAGGCTCCTTGCTGAGTTCGTGGCTGTCGTTTCCCTTCGGTATTCGGCATGCACTTGTGGCGCTTTTCCGCCGCCGCCCCGTTCCACCCAAAAAATCCCCAAGAAGATTCACCCAAAAAGCAACCCCAAACCAGCGGCACAACCTCTCTTACCTTGGCACACTTCGGCTGGCCGGATTCGGGTTCGGATCGATTCGGCTTTATATTCGGCTCTGCGATTTCGGCATGCATGAAGTGTAACATTGGTACGTTGTCAGTTTTTCCCGGGAACTCGACGCTTCGTGTTGCTCTGACGCCGCTGACCAGCTTTCCTAGAAACCGAAACCGAAACCGAAACCGAAACCGAAACAGAAGCAGCAACAGTCTACTCTCAGACATCGGAGGAAAAGCGCCGGACTCGCAGAATTCTTCTCGTCCAGTGGAACCAAAAAAACATTTTTTTTTTTTGCGAACTTTGTGATTGTGTTTTTAAGTGTGCTCTAAGCCAAGAAACTTAATTTTTTAAAGAATTAAGCAATCGAGAGAAATGGCCATCGAAACAGTCTGAAGAAGAGGTACCAACATAGTTCAGTGTTAATTATTTTAGATATTTCTCTATTTATATTAATTGTGCAAGTGCACATGTATCACTTAATATTAAGTGGCAATCGTGGGCTAAATTGAAACCATTAAGAGATAAATGTGCAATATTGAATGCAAATTTATAGCAAACCTTTTTTAAAGTAGATATTTCCGAGCTTAGCTATAATTGGGGATAAGATACCTGAGCTCATATTGGAGGAGATACCCAGAATACTGCAGACCCCTATGCAGCCTTCGATCCCAGCCCAGCCGATCCGACCCGCTACGATTCATTGGCAATCTACATTGATCATAAATACACTCATCGCTTGTCATAATTAATTCAATGAACTTTTTTGTTGCTGTCTGTCGTTCATTCGTGGCTCTGTGATATTCGGTATCGAATCATAAATTATAGTATTCGCTCGCTCGGCATTTTATGTGCAAACTTTTGCTTAGCTGCACTTGTTTTTTGTATTTTTTGTATTTTGTATTATGTGTGTGTGTGTGTGTGTGTGTGCCCGAGCGATGATTTATTATTATGCCATTATTGGCCGACTTCTTATCGCACTTGTCGCAGCTGCCTGCCTGCCTGCCTGCTGCCAGCCTGCCTGCCTGCTTGGCCGGAAATCTTTTTTGGAATTAAACTGCCAACCGAACCGAACCGAAGGAGGTCTTTAGCACGCATCGGTGTGGAGTGTCCGTGTGTGTTTAATTCATTAACTGGGTAATCGCAATCGATAATGCGATAAAATATTTATTCTCCGCAAAAGATAAACCGCTCTATTGGCTGCTACGTACATCCATTGTCATGGCCAAACCGGCGATTGCAACCGATTACGATGATTAGTCATCAATGTCACGGTGTTCCGTCTCTCTGCTCGCTCGCTCGCTCGCTCGATCGTTTTTCCTGGGCTACTTGGGAATCCCCTTTGGGGGGCGGGGTCCGCACCAAAGTGGGAATTTCGGATCGCTTAATGGCTGGCTTTATGGCCCAGCAGTGGATCCACTCGAGCTACGGCTCCGGCTGCTCCTGCCATTTTAATGGCCTTTCGTCTTAGACACATATAAATGTACTTTTTTTTTTTGGTCCACCATTAAGGCAGCCCAACACAGCGCGGGAGGTGGACTCGGAGATTTGATGGCCCTCTTGTCTGTGCCTCATGTGCTCAGGGCTCGCCCATTGTAATGACTGCCATGCAGATTAACTCCCCGCCGACTAGGCTTTCCAGCTCGACTTGGCCCCACAGAAAGGGCGAACAGTACACCTATTCGCATGCTGAATCCGGGGACTAAGAAGGCAGAAAGACTGACCGGGACAATCCATATGCACTGCTCTGCTGGCTGATTGGTACAATCTCAATTCCCGTCAGGACATTTCCATTCTAATTCCTAGATTCCGATTGCGATCCCAATTTCGAATCCGATTCCCCTTCGACCGGAGCACTAATTGAGACGACAACAATGTGACACCCTCGACTGGGTGTAAGGTCGTAATTCAGGGACTGGGCTGGCGGGAGAGCAACAAGTCGGGGGACAGTTCATTAGGGGATTAAGCCCAGGCCACCCGCGGGACTAGTGGAAATTGTCTCATTAGTACAACATACTTATATGTGTATACATTCGCATAAGAGCCCGGCCCAGCCCAAACGCGCTCGCTTGTCTACAAAAATCCTCACAAATTGTCGTCGTCCTGGCTGGCTGCCTTGCTTCCTTCCTTGTTCCTTGTCCTTGTCGTGTTGTTATTTTTTTGAGTTGAATCTGTTGCAGGCATAAAGATGAAGTCGAACAGCCGAAGCCTTGCCAGCTGACAGGCAGCAAAACTAACGCGAAAGGAAACGGAAAACTAGAGCGACAGCTTTGCAAAAAAAAAAAAAAACCATAACAACAAATAATGCCCGGCAAGAAAAAACAGAACGAACAAAGGACAACTTTTCCCGACCACTGTGTCCTGAGGTTGCTTAAAAAAGATTCTCCCAGGAGAAAACAAAGAAAGTAAGCCGCTTGCTGGCTAAAACATCAACTTTAACCTTACAGCTGCACTCGGAAAAATAAAGCAGTGCTGAGCTTTGGACAGCAAACTTATTAGCCTTGATCAACACAATAAATAAGATGATTACATATTTTAAAAATAGTAGGGTTTCCCTAAATACCAGCAACTGTTTCGAAAATGTTAAAGGAAAGAAAACCCAAAAACACGCCCTGGAAAGTTCTATGAAAATAGGGGAAATATCAAGATGAAATTGTATATATTTTGAGGTCAAGATACACTTGTATCTTTTCGATCCACTGTGCGGAGCAACAAGCTCCATTTCCACACGCACATGGCGGCTAGCAGATAAGATGCAGTGTGTGTGTGTGTGTGTGTGTGGGTGTGTGTTGGTGCCGGAATGTCATTTGGCCGCTGTGGGTCAATGGCTTTTCCCTGCCTTTCTTTTCTCATTTTCCTCGTGGAAAAGTTGCCCAACTTGAGAGCTCCAGACCTCGGCTCAGCCCGCTGTTAACTTGGCTCACTCCAGTTCAGCTTGGTTCTATCGAATATATATGCTTTTTGGCTCGATTCTCGTTGCCAATGATAAGAGCCAGCAATTGTTGCCCCGCTTACATTTGCTGTTATTTTATGGGTTGTTGTAGCTGCCTCTTGCCTGTTGACAGTGCGGGTGCTCTGTTTTCATTACACACATTACTCGTTGGCCAAAAAGGGGTATGTATGTAGGGTAGATTTATGTGTGTTTCATTCTGGGCAAGTTGGAAAAAAGTGAGCTACCGAAGGAGAGAAGTAACAGGAGCCACAGTCCTACCCAGAGCTTTGTGGGCTAAGTAAAACACGGAAGGACATGGCTAAATCACATTGTCCAATTGGGATCTATGTTTTGGAGTACCGGGAATGACTCCCATATAGAATATTTGCAGAAATGCAAATTATATAAATTAATTACCAAGAAATCCGCTGATATAGACAATTATAAGGTATCTCACTGTCGAGTCCATCCACCGCGGCGCTGCTCTTTCCTTGTATCCCTCCGTCGAGTGTGTGAAATTTTTGTAATGCCTGCGGCGAATATGTCAGCCCCCACCATCCCCTTTCCCCGCCCGGCGGCGGGCCCTCGCTCATGGAGGAGGAACCCTGGCCGTGTGTGTTTGCTTAAATTGCCTTTTTCGTGTCATTCATGAGACACAAATTTGTGCCTACATAAATGATAAATATGCATGTCCCACGTTAACCCTCTCTCTGCCGCCCACACCCCTTAACCCACTCCTGCCGGCTTTAGACCAGCTCTTTGCCGCACACAACTGCTCTCTTATCTCTTCATGCTAAACAAAACCGACACAAAATGGCATTTATAATTACTTGAGCCCTCGTTTTGGCTGCGGCTTTGCGATTAAGGCGATCCAGCCGCAGCCCCGCAGCCCGGCAGTCCGCCCTAAGCCCCATTACCTTTCTCCCGCCCCATGGAAAGCCCAGAGCTTGCCATTGTGATATACATATATCTAAGTGTCTCCCAGTGCCCGCCCGCTTTCGAAATATTCAAATCAATTTAGACCACGTTTACTCAATGGGCCAACAGGATAGGAATTGGAAATGCGGCAAGGAGTTGGGTATTCGCTTGCGGGTGTAATATTAATTTCGGTTTGATTAGAGGGACGTCCTCCATCGGGGCCCAACTCTAAGTAACATAAATACAAATATATGTAGTCCCTGCTGAGAAAGCAGGTTCGTCCTTGTATCTATCATACCTTTGGACAGGCCGTGCCTTTAACCTGTCAATGAAATCAGCTTAAATACTTCAGCTTTAGATACTTTACTATCAACTTAAAATTCAAGTGGTATACTTTTCGGTGGTTAATATCTCCCAAGTTTGCACGGATCCGATTTAAACATTTAGTGTGGAATAAATACCCTACAAAAGCATTTAAATAATTGCATTACAAGAATTTCCACATGAAATTTTCAGCTTAATTTCAATCTGACCTCGAGATTTCTGTTTGTCCAATCCGCCGGCCATATTCAGTCTTTAACAAAGTCTTGGACTCTGTAAAATCTATTTTTGAGGCCCGCTCTTCAATCCCTCCGTTGTGTCATTGTTTTGTCATTTATTTGTGGTTGTTGCTGCTGCCGCCGCTCACCCTTCCCCCACCGAAAGGCAGCGCCTCCCGCCTTTGTTTCCCTTTGTGACATTTCATTTTGCCTTGGCTCTCTGATTGTTTATTTGTTTTTCATCAAATTTCCCGCTGCCTGCTGCCCGCTCCTCGGCCACCACGATATGTAGTCGCCCGACTCTCTATATAGATATGGCCACCCCGGCCCGCACTGCTGCGATTCATTAGCATTCTGGCCCGGCCGAAAAACCAAAAAAAAAAAAATACGGAGGAAAGGAAATTTATTTTGCGGGCCCCCAGAGAAATCCTTGTTGTTTATCTTTGTTTGTCCTGGCCCGTTGCCATTGTTGTTGTCTCCTTCGCTCTCTGCCTGTTGCTCTGCCAATTGTTGCTGCCCTTTGTTCCTCTTTCCGAACTAATATCCACAATATTCGCCAGTTTTTTTGACGGTTCCACTAAATTATTTCAACTCCAGCGGATAAAGTGAGATTTTTAGTTCTCTTTAGATTTTTTCCCTATTTTGTAGATTCCCCTGAAAGCCCCGAAAAATGTATAAATGTGTTACATCGATCCTTCGAGTTTTTAAACGATTTTATAATCCTTTGGGACTACATTTCCACCACTTTGAAGACCTCTCCAACTATAGAGCTCGCGATCTCGGCCAAATTGCAGCCTGCGCGGAAGGCGGAAGCCCAACGCTTGTAGTTCATTCCAGGAGAGCTCCACGCCCCACGCACACACTACATACACACACAGAGGGAGCTTTATGTTTACACACATACATACCCACCAGTATTTATGCTTTTCAATTTTAGTGCTGCACCTGGCTGAATGCAGGGAAGCAGGGATGCAGGGATGCAGGGACGCTGTGTGCCTGGCAAACAGGTGAGCCAGTGCATTCAGGGCCAGTCACGAACCTATGTTAGGTACCTGGGAAAGGGAGCAGCCGATGGCTAATCTGGCGCATACGAGCCAGCAAGCATCGCCACACAAACTGCAAAGAAAAGGCCAAATCTCTGGGCAAACGGAAAGTTTTCCGTTTTTCATTTAGCAAATTTCATGGAAATTGCGGCGAGAATTGGACAGTGGCGTGTTCACCTGGCACCCCACTGCCCTGGAGTCCAATCCGCATACAGTTCTCAAACATTTTACACCAGTAATTCGGGGCTTCAATTCATTTCGTTTTATGCCCGCTACGTTTCATGATTATTTATTTCGATATACATACGTTTTACGATACCCATTCCCCTGCCGCACTTATTCAATGATTTATTATTATTATTATCGTTATGTTTATTCAAAAATTGTATTGAATGGGAAGCGGAAAATGTTCCAGATAATAAACTAGGCAACACAGCAGGGAGGAGGCGAACAAGTACTTGGGGCGGAAGAAGGAGTCGCAAAAGCTGAACTAGGAAATACCCTTGACATACAAAATATGAAAAAGCAATAAGAAAAAACATGCTGTGGTGGCAAACAAATGCATCGATCGATTATTGAATCATTAAGTAAATCATGGTAAAGTTACTTCTAAATATTTTTTAACAAAGTATTAGAAATAGAATAGAGCTTGATGCACACACACAGCCGAGAAGATTTCCTCTCCCGTTCCCGATACCCAGGAAACAGTTCCTGCGGTTTTACCATAGTTTTCCCTTACCATTTTTCACATTACATTGGCAATTTCGTCTGCGACTTGCGCTAAACTTTACGCAAATCGAATTGTTCAAGTGCAATTGAAAAGTTGCATTTTTCCCACCGTTTTCCATGAACACTGGCCCACGAACTCAGCCCTTTTGTGCTCCTTTTTATTGTTTCCAAAAGAAAAACCCAACGGAAAAAAGACCACAACAAAAATGTAAGCAATATTATTTTATTTATGGCAACTGCTGGGACCTCTTGAATGGGGAAAGGGGCTACCGCAGACACTAGAGCGGTGGAGGGGAGCCCTAAGACAATACAAATGGCCCCCAGGCCATTTCCTCCTTAACCCTTGTTGCTGCTGTGCAGCAACCCACGGAGGTCTAGGATAATCCATTTATTCAGCTGACTGCAGTCGATATGCCGCAACTCGCTTAACTTGAGCAAATTTTCGGGCTACTAAGCCGCATCCCAAGTTTTACTGGCAGTTCGCATCTGGGATCAACTGGTCTTAAGGCCCGCACTGCACACACACTCACTGGCACACACACTCACTGGCACACACACTCAGCTGCCAGAGTTTGACTTGCGTAAGCGCCTTTCAGTCTTGTGAAAAAATCAGACGCGAAAGAAGCTTAACAAAAGTGAATTTTAAATGTCCCGAAAGTGGGCAGGGGGGAGGCGCTTAATAAATTATTGGAAAACAAAAAAAAAACAATAGGAATACACTGAAATAAAATGTAAATGATGGTACTGATGGGACTGACTGATTTATTGGCCCAAGTTTGGAGACAGTAGAGTTTTTTAGAGGGACTGAACCTGAATTTGTTTCCATTCTTCGGGGAGTGTGAAGTTGCTTTGATGGCGGAAGACGGAACCAAGATTAAGTTGCAGTCTAATCACCTGAAATGCATTCGAGGAGGCCACTCGTTCTCATTTTCCTCACAAAAGTGTGCTATGTTAGGTGCGTTTAACTCGGTGGCTTGCTCGTCCCTACTCCATTAAAGTCTAATTAATGTCAGACAGCCACGTACTTGGTCTTCTTAATTCATTTAACATAAACTAAGTCGAGACAGTGCAGAGGCTGGAACAGAAATAACCATTAAATTAAAATAAGTAGCAGGGCACTTAGTGAGAGGGCGCACAGCAGCAGTCGAAAGCCGTTCCTACTTCCAGATATCCCTGTCTCGCCCCAAACATATATATCTTTTTAATTAGCCCGAGCTGTGCCAACTTCAGGGAAGTTTTGCTTCAACACCTGCCCACCCTGTAAGGAGATTATAAAAGTAAAAGTGCACAAGAGGACTCATAAGGCTAACTCGACTCGCCTGCTGATGCTGATCAATTCCCTCTGTCTCTTACATACAGTACTGAAGTCATCCAAAGGCCCTTTGCATTCGTTTCCATTGTTCTTTCGGCTGATATCCATTATCAAGCGCTTACGCTGTGGCAGCGGATAGGGACAAGCAGGTGTCTGTAATGTTTGCTTTTTTTCTCAACCAGAACCATTTTCAATTTGCAGGTAAACACGGGGAATTTGCGAGCGAAATTATCATCATCGAGTCACGTAATTAAAACGAAACGTAAGACGGTGTAGCCAGACGCGGCAAGAAAGAAGGCGAACAGGCGACAACAAACGGCAAATATTTGCATTTTCCGGGCGGCACGAGGGCAGGAGAGCTCGCTGGCGGGGCTAATAATAAACTAAGGACCCAACTACCGCCGTTAACGTACCCATAACAGTTGCCAGTTAGCGCTAGAGTTACCGCTACAGTTACTGCTCCACTTACATACACTCTCTCTGCCTTTTCAGATAATAAAACGTCGCGACGCGTCTTCCTGTGTGTTTATGGAAGCGCTGACAGGCGGCCAACTGAGACACTCAGAGAAACAAAGGCGCCAGGGAGCGGGGCGTTGCGTTGCGTTGCGACAGCCACACCGGCAATCGTAGGCATAACCAGCAGCTGCGGCCAGGACACGGGAAAACGAGAACACCAGCCACCACCAAGCCAGGAAGCGAGCGAAAAAAGGATTGCAGGATGCGTGGCCGTCACTTGCGTCGCCGCTTCAGCCTGCAGCCCTCGTTCATGAAGGATGACAATGCCGAAGATAAGCCCAAGCGCGACAAGTAAGTTATGGCCGAAACAAACCAAAACAGAAAAAGACATGGCCTCCGAAACAACATGTACACCACATGGGAAGCAGCATACACATCCCACCTTATGATAGCTGGCCCAGCAACCAGTATTCAGCGACTAAGAATTAAACTACTCGTACTCCTCCGGGGGGGCTAAGAAGCATATACTCGTATGGCTCATCAAAAATCGGTCTGAGTATGCGGAAATTTTGCATTTCGAAGTAGTTAAGCCTGACTTGACCTTAGGACATTATGTCAACTGGACTGTGTAGGACTTCGTTTTTTTTCTAACAAATTTTAAAACAAGAAAGCTATTCGTTTGGAACTTTTTTAAATAACTTAAAGGCGGAGACACATTTTTTAAAGTCAATAGTATTAATAACCCCTCTTTGGCTTACACATGTACATGTGTACATATATCTTATTTAATATAATGTAACCTTATGCAATGCATCTTCCCCAGTAACCAGCCCCCCCACAAATTCATATTAAACTCACAATTACTGCTGAGGAATTGCGCTGACAAAGGGCCAAAGGAGGGGGCTTGGAGCTGGGGCACGTGTAGCCTTCTGCTCGAAGCTGGCTTGTGGCAACTGCACAAAGTTATCCGAAAAGATAACCGACGCGTTGGCGTGGCAGTCAAAGTGTCACGAACTTGGGGGCCAACTTCAATCGCTGCCCGCAATAATTGCTAAAGAATTTCCTCTTTTTTGCCCGACGCACAAATTCCGAGCTAAACTTTATCGAAAAAATGCCAACACGACGGAGAGTAAAGACTTCGACCCTGCGGTCGGTCGGCCAGATCGGCGGAAGATATAGCCCGATGAGCGGCAAACCCATAGCCTGATGGTTCGGCGGCATCTTTGTTTTCACTTTGGGGCAAACATTTTCATTTCTTCATCAAGTTCAAAGGACGAAAAATAAAAGGAAGACGCCAAGTACACGAAATGGTAAAATGTTAAGGGAAATTCGGGAAAGGGAGAAAGGGGGAAGGCGGGAAAGCGGCCGTTTCCCGCCCGATTTCCTAGCGGCACTCACTGTCCGTCCGGCTGTTCGTCCGTTGTCCGTTGTCCGTTGTCCGTTGTCCGTTTTGTCCGTAGTTTGCATACTTTCCCTTTGTTTTGCCTGTCAGGAAAAGAATTTCATGTTTGCCTTGCTCTTCTTTTGCTCTGCTTCTGCGGGTCTTTGATTACATTTTTCTTTCTTGTTTCTTGGTTTTTTTTTTTGTATCCCAGCAAACCTTTAAGGAATGGCGCAAAGGTGCCAAAAGAAAACAAAAACAAAAACAGGAAAGAAAGAAAATAATAAGGCAACCTTAAGGGGAAGGCAAGGGAAAAGCTGGCCCGAGACAGAATCGTGCTTATTAAAGTCAAATTTGATCCGCTGTTCGTTAGCCGTCGCCCGTCGGTCAATTATGGCACTTCTATTGGACTTTCCCCTTTTTTCCCGGCGATTTCCCCGACTTTCCTCTCGACTTTCCCTGATTTATCGTCGCCTGAGAAGGGATGAAACGGAGAAGAAGTGTCTGTCAGCGGCGCCGAGCCTCTGATTCTGTGGCTTTGCGTCCATTGTCCAGCCGGAAATGGCATTGGATTTAATCGCAAATGTGCCCTGTCTGGTGTCCCGTTCACATTCGCTGTCAGCTGAAGGGATAACCAAGTTTCTCAACGAAACACATGGCATCAGTAACATTTTTCAGACACCAAATATGAGCGACAGAAATGCCTGTAGTTCACACTGGAATTATGATTAATTACTGCGTTTATAGACATCAGTATATTTATGTATTTATTGGCAGGAAAATGAGCATGAGTGCTACACCATATCCCGCCTCATTATATTTAATGTTCACCCTTTCCCAATGGCAGCATGATTTTATGTAAAAGTTACCCGTTCTTTGTTGCATTTTATTGCTTTTAATTTTAATGAAATGAAATGAAGTGAAATGGAAGAGCAAGTGTATCAAAAGCCTTTTAAATTATTACATTGTTAGTGCTCGCTTTTTATAATAATACCCTTGCAGAGGGTATTATACTTTTGCCATGACATTGGCAATGCAGTGAAGGAGCCACTAAATATCACTCAAAAACCAGCAGCAATCCGTTGCTAAAATGATCTTGTCAGGAATTATACCCTTGTTTAGCTTTTCGAACTTGTTTTTTCCCTTGTTTAGTTGTTAGATAACTGGTTGTTGAGTTAATAGACTTGAGTTAACAGCCTGAATTTCCATGATCGGTAATGGTGTGGATTCTTAAACCTGGGCAAATAATTCCCTCGATTGCCAATTAATTTGCAAGGCAGAGCAACCCCAGCAGCAAACCTGTACTATATATACTACTATATGTATATATCCCCTATATATACGCCGTAGAGTAGTGTGTTTGGAGAGCAAGGTCCCTTTGTTTGCTCTGCTTTCACTGTCGCTTTAGTTGGCGCTTTGCGTTGTTGCCGTAATGATTAATTTTAAATGTGGCGCACAGATTTAATGAGTCGCCCAGGGGATAAAGCCACGGCCCCAGGACGCAGATTGGAAATGGTGGCAAAGGGGGAAGGGGAGAGGAGGGAGTAGGCAGGGTCAGGCGTGCTGGCAGGCTGCTTTTACCGGGCCCGGACTCCGGGATTAATTGAACTGCATCGAACTTAACTCACTCAAGTCACGTTTTACGTTTCCTGTTGCATGTCTCCTCCCGAAAATCGCATCACTCATACGCAGAGTTGGCAGAAACAACGCGGTGGACGACGCCATCGGACCGGCCAACGCCCGCCACAAAATCGTCGTCATGGGCTCGGCCAAGGTGGGCAAGACATCGATAATCACACAGTTTCTGTACAACACATTCAGCACCAAGTACAAGCGGACCATCGAGGAGATGCACCAGGGCAACTTCTCCATCGCCGGCGTGAGTCTCACCCTAGACATCCTGGACACGGCCGGCTCCTACGAGGTGAGTCGCCCCTCCCCCACACGAAATAATGAGGCAAGGCTTCGTGCCGCCTAAGAGTCGAAAGAGGAAACATTTCCCTAGCTCCGCCGAGCAGCAGTAGCTCAGTGGATAGCCACTAGGATTAGTGCAAGTACCTTCATGCGTGCGCCCACTGTGGTGGCTGCACTCATCGCCACGCTGGGATCATTAAGTGAATCAAATTGTTTGTGGCCAGCGATTCAGGGGGGTGTACTCGGGACACGACGGTACCTAGGTAACACACAGCCAGCAGCAGCAGGAGTGCTCCATCCCGTGTCTGCTGCTGCTCCTGCTCCTGCTCCCTTGTGGCTCTCTCGAGCCGGGCTTTTAATTTTAAATAACCGACTCTAATGGGCTGCAACAGGGCGCCAGCAGCATTTAGTTGCTTTTCAATATTTCAAGGAGCGACAACTGGCCAAGTGGGCTGGCTGCCCGGCCAGCTGCTGGCTCCCTTATCCCGGCTACTGCTTCATAATCATCATCATCCCGCTAGGTGCAGCGGAAATTACAGCCTGCGATTCAATTTCGCTGGCACTTCCGCCGGGCGTGAATTGAAAAGCTTGTTCGTGAAAACGAACAGCGGGAGGTGAAAGTGGGAGTGGGAGTGGCCGTGGTAGAGTGTTTACTGTGCAGGTGGGAGTGGCACACACACCTCACACACCTTATGCCTTATGCCATATGCCATATGCCTTATGAATGCAGGCACACAATGCGGGATCCGCACATATAAATGGCGATAGCAACAAATGGAGTCAGTCAGGCAAGGAGCGCAAGCCCAGTGAAGCCTACTGAACTGTGACTGCTCGACATTCCGTGTTGTCCTTGGCGAAAAATGAGCCAGCACTCATATAGCACTGGGCACTGGGGGAAAATATGGCCATCTTTTAGGTTTGGATGCACAAAATATATCTATACGGACTTTAGCTTAAAGTTTAGCCACATTTGGTATATGGTTAATTATGCTTATAACATTATTATTACCTTCTTGCTAAAAGTAAAAGCAAGTCCTGGCTGTTCGGGTCTTATTTCTCCCAGTGCACGGCATGCACTTCCATCTTGTATCTGTCATTCGATTTATTATTGTACATACTGGCAGAATGCAATCATACAACACAGATATGGAGGACAGAACAAAAGTGGCGCCGAAGAATTGAACTAATGAAATGGATTCGCTTGGCAGCTTAAGCGAATCCCTGGACGAGTCAGTGGTATAGTCATTTACAGGAGCACGAGAGGCCCAAGGCCCAAAGCTAACTTCGGAAAGGCAACGTTTTAATACCCTTGCAGCTTGATCGAATTCGAAAAGGATCAATTTCAGCATCTATATGGTATAGTCGGCCGATCTGGCCATTTCCGACATAGCTAAATCGACGCGGCTGTTGATGCTTGTGAAGAATACCTTAAGGTATTATATATACGACTCCTTCACCACATTTCAAGCTTCAGACTAAAACAATAGCACCCTGCGAGGGTATAAAAATCGGGCAACCCTCTGCTTGATGGATGCCCGAATAAACAAGCCGGTGCCGACACCCTTTGGCAGCCAACTAACTAACGAAACGAACCACAAAGCCAGGCACCAGCCACCAGCCACCAGGCAGCAGGCATAAATTTTAACACATTCACGCATTGCTCATAAATTTTACGAGCCCTTCGGGGCAAATCTAGGGAAGGATGCGCCGGCAAAAATCATAAATCGCCTAGTGGCAGGTCACATCATGAGCGTGTGTCTGTGCGTATGTGCCTTGGGTGTATAGTAGTAGTACTAGTATGTGGTCCGGATCCGGGGAGCAGGTCAGGTCCTCTGGTGTCACATAATCCTAATATATGCGTTGATTGCGAGGTCATTTCGCACTCTTCTTTCCTACCTCCCACCCTCCCTCCGTCCCTACACAGTGCACAGTTTTCAATCTTCTTCCCCTAGTCCACTTCCCTAGCCATACTCCATTCTCCATTGTTTGGCCGCATTCGTCATCTCTTCGCGAGGCCCACGGTGCGGATGCGCAATGATTTTGCAGTGGTCAAGTGGCCATATGCGGCAGCATTGTCCCCAGTACCAAGGCTTTAAGCCAGCTTACCCCAAGAGCCGGCTAGCAAACTCAGAAATTGTATTCTCCAGCTAATTGAGGAAGTCATTCCAGAAGCACCACCTCGAATGAGGAATAAAGGGAATCCTTCCTATCGGTGGCTTTTATATTGTATATTAAGTATGGCGCCTAATTGAGTTTGAAATATGAACAATAATTTAATATATTAATGTGATAATATAATATATAATATAATTAATATCACATAATCCTATGAAAACTCTTTTTATCTAGGTGAAAATGAAAAAAGACTCGTAGGATCTTTAACTATATGCGACCTAGTTTTACGTACTATTATTTATCGGTAATATTCAAGCCAGTTGGTGAATTTAGACCGGGGAAACGCACTTTAAGCCCTCGCACCCCTCACCTAGAGCCCTGAACTCTCGCATTTCGCACGTCCGCCTCGAAAAGGGGAGCGGGGGGCCTGCAGGACCAATAGGGAGTGCTGCTGGCTCGACCGCAGCTCGGCCAAATAGTTTTCACGCTGGCTTAGTGCCGCCAGGTTCCTCCATGCGTATGAGTGATATTTTTGCGTGTGCCAAAAGATAACAACCCACAGGGTATACACACACACACACGCTCGCACATCCGTCCCTCTCTCGAGCAACCCCCCGAGCAGCCCCTGGACGGCGGCGGCGGCGGGCTCTATCAATATTTGCCTCGCATTTTCCCAGCGGCTACTGAAATTACTGGCAAGCAGGAAGGTAGGTGACTACGCCTCTGATGTTTACCAGCTGCAAATGGTATTTGCACAAAAATTCCAATTTGCAAATATTTTAAAAATATATATGCATTATACACTGGTCCGAACCCAGGTTCGACCGCGAAATACCCTGAAATAATGATAATTGCAATTCACTAACTGGGCTGAAAGGCCATAAATTTAAGCAAACTAAGAGGGTTTAAAAACGCAACTTAATTCACACATTATCAGGCAACCCAGCCAACCCCTACACGTAATTGGATTTTCACCCCTTTCCCCACATTTTACATCCTTTTCATTCTCCACTTTGGCAAATCAATAACACAAACGTTATGGGTTCATATTGGGCTGGCTTCCCGGAATGGGCGAGTAGTTTTATTTGGTTTTTCTTTCTCTTTTTTCCCCTTTTTTTTGCGGTCTGAAATTAACCCGAAAGGTATTTAAAATTGATCATACCACAACGGCTTTGTTATGTGCAGACAGGGCTGTGTTACCCACGCAAGAAAAAAGGGAAATGCGACAAAAATGAGCCAGGCTGGTGAAGGCACAAGCAAAAATCTATGCATTAAAGCAGTTATTGCAGAACTTTACAGACATATACATATAATAAACTATATGTTCTGCTGTTAAACTTAATCATTTCTGCAACAGAATGAGAGAATTCTTCATGGCATGTCCTTTTTAATTAATTTGTTTATGGCTTTCATCCAATTAGGGACCAAAAACCCCTTTTCCTACCTTACATTTGGTTCGTTTTGGTCCAAATAAAACGAAAAACATTGCCACAGTTTTGCTTTGAGCATTCATCTGTCCTATTTGCTTACCTTCTATGTTTTCTAAATATTATTGATTTTGAAAAAAGAAAAAAACGTTGCATACTTCGCTCTTTACTCCAAAACTTTATTGATGGTTATCGTTCGGTTTTGTTGCACTAATAATAAGGAGCTCAGCGCTTCCTAACTAACTGCTACTCGTAAATTCCCAGAATTTCAAGCTCCAGCTTTGATGGTAGTTTACATCCGATTGGAAAATATATCGTAGGTTTTTTTGTATTTTACGCATATGAAATGTTGTTGTTGGCCCCTTCCCACAATCGCACAAAAATGCTAAAATTCAATAAATACAGAACTTTAGACACACAAAGGCACGTGCGAATCGAGTTAGGGAACTTGGAAACTCAGTTAAAGTTTTCTCTATAATTAAGAGCACAGTGTACAACTAAATAAATCAAGTTTTTGCATTTCGTTCTCAGTATTCGGTGAGTCTGTGTGTATTGTTTACTATGCTGGCATCGCCCTCCCCACCTTTGAAACTTTGAGATAACTCTGCTTCTCTTCTAGGTTTTGCAAATTCATGTGTGGTTGTCAGAAGCGGGATTTGCATTTCCCCACGTAATATTGGCCAAATGAATGCATTTCGGCGACATTGGGTCCCCTTTTCCCCCCTTTGCACTCCATCACAGCTTTTTCGGCAGCGCCTGGCCATTGGCAATCCCATGCACGAAAAGCGCAATCGAGGAACGCAAGACAAAAGTCTCACAATCAGCCCGGCAAGTGGCAAGCATGATGAGTCTATTGAAAAATCAAGAGGATGGCTTCTCGACAAGGGACCGACAGAGGATGAGCACCGGAAAAAACCATAAAGATTGCTAATATGAAACATGATTAAATGTTTGCAAAAATATTCAGATAAGAACTTAGCTTTCTTGAACAGTTTCCTCTGTAAAATTAAAAGAAACATGCAGGAAAAACTAAATAAATTTAATATTATTCTGAAATAATAACAGATGAAGTGTTCTTAGAGCACAAATATATATACATACACACATATATATTTATGTTCATTACATAGTGATGTGAATTCTTCTTTATTGGAAATCACTAGACAATTACTAGTCACTAACAGGACACTTCTAACACGAAATACCAAATTAGAGGAAACTCTGTGCCTTTTCCTCTCGGTGCTGGAGCGGAGAGCTGACAGCGACAGGAACTGGCTCAGGCTCAGGCTCAGGCTCAGGCTCCCCTGTATCCCTGTATCCTTGTAGTGTTATGCCTGGCTTGTCGTATGTGTAACAAGCGGAAACCACATCAGGGAAGGGGTAAATGCGGTTGAAATTGGTGGAAATGAAAGAGGAGGTTACCTACGGGACACGCACCAAGGGGCGTATGTGCGATGGGAATCTCTCCAATGCACAAAATGCTCGAGAGTAGAGCTTCGAGCCTGCAAGGGCATTTTAGCTTTTCATCGCTTTTCCCGATCCTTCTCCCCCCCTTCCACTCTTTCCCTATTTTCCTTCCGAATGGCATCTTGAGCGTGTTATTTACAGTAATATGCTATCATAACAATGGCAGCTCAGCCACCGATGGCAGGAGAAATAAAAAAAGAAACGAAACGAAAAAACATTCCCAACTCGCTTGTGATGAGATGAAAACACCGGGTTTTCACGGAAAAAAGGGGCTGAGCACGAGGGAGATGAAATGAAATGGAATGGGGGGCAAGCCACACTCAAATAGCAGGAGGCAGAGATGAGAGAGGAAGCTCCCTAAATGGAGTTACTTTAAGCTGCGCTTCGGAAATTGGGTGCCTCATGGAAGTGATACGGCAGCACATCAAGCTAAGCTAATTTCAATGACTCACTTTGCCAGGAGAAAGTGAATGCGCAACAAGGCACCAAAGCCCTTTAAAGCATTGTTTAAACAGGTAAAAAGGGGATCAAGGGTGCATTTTTCAGAATTTCAAGGGCAGGACTGGAAACACTTGCCAGTGGAAAGCAGGAAACTAATGCTTTACCTGCACCTTACCTACTTTCCTTTGCAACAATGGGTTAAGGAAACAAAAAGCCCGGGGACCGCCAAGAAATCTGCATTAAATGCACTAAAAGTTATATTTGATTTCACTTCTAACCCTGTAGCCCCTGATATATTTACGAAATACACAATCCAGGCTTAAAAGTTGCAAAATCTATTGTATTTTGGCCAGGCCAGAGAAGGGTTAACATCTTGGGAATTTGGCCCACTGGGAACATCAGCTTAACCCCAATTACAAGTCCCCATTTCCGCAGCGGGTTATCATCGAAGTTCAGTGGCGACTTCAGTGCAGGCTGAGGTTTTCGCTCGCGTTGGGGATTCAAGTTCAGGTACAAGGCCAGGGTCGGACAGGGACTGAAACCGAGACTCTTTCAGCTTTAGTTTATCTGAAAGGCGCGACACTTGCCGGCCATTGTTTTCCCCTCTCTGCTCCTTTTATTTTATTTTGTGTGCTGTTTTGTTTTCCCCCTTTTCGAGGGCTTTACCTCGCAGGGTTTTTCATTTGGATTTTCATTTTTCAATGACCTGCACATTTCAATGCTAGCCTTTTTATTAACACGGACACTGCCCGCCCCCAGTTTCCCGACTCCCGACGCCCGACGCTGTGTGTGTGTGTGCGCATTCAATTTGGAACTAACTCGGCAGGCAGGCACATGATTTTGAAAGCCATTAGTGCTGCGAGGGCGGGGCTTAAATGGGCGGCTGCCAGTGCTTTTGCCCGCCCCCGCCCCGGAAGCCCCGCACACCCCTTCGAATTTCCCTGTACACTGGTACATGTGTGTGTGTATCTTCTGCCTAAACGCTGCGGTTGCGGTTTCAAGCGCCCGTCAGACAAACGAAAATGGAGATGAAGACAACGATGCCAGTGAACTGTCGCCGCATTCCCCAATTTGTCCTCGAATTTCCCAGTTTTCCGTTGTTTCGGTTTTCCGCTCTTATTTGCTTGATTTGTTTTACGATTTATTTGGCCAACCATTCAACCATTCTGATCACTTTTATCAGGATCATAAGGAAATACATATGCCATGCCTAAAATGGAGATATATTATATATAACAGTCAATCCATAATGTTGCCTGCACTTCCATTCCCTCATAGCAATTAATTTAATATTAAAGGGAAATTTCTTCTCTTAATTTTTTGATCGGAAATGATCAGGAACGCGATGTGCACTCACTCCATCGCGAGCAGGACTGAACTCGTGGAACTCCTGGGACCTTTGAAAGATTCAAAACACAATTCACAAATTGTACACACGTGTTGGCTCGGTTGGGTTGGGCATTCTGCCACAATTGTGAACATGCACTGACAGCCTCGCAGGCCAGAGGTCAGGGTCGGCGGGGGGCCGCCCATCAAGGACCCTTAATTAAACCAGAGACAAACAGCCACGACCAGGGCACACGTTTCTGTGTAAATATTAATTAAGGACATTTAGGCTTTGCCAAATGCGGTGCCGGTCGTTCGCATGCAGATAGAAAACAAGTGTTAAAAACAACGGAGTAAAGGCGGTTAGAACATATACATAGAACATACTTAGTGGGCTCCATTCCCGTTGTAAAGCGAGGAGGAAGTTTGGAGTTGTGTTTGGGGAATATCGTGGGAACAAGCAATTGAAGGAGGAGCATCCTAGCACCGCTATATCACTGTGGACGGCAGTCCACGTAGTGACGAAGCGCACCAGGAGAGTGTGCGAAGGCGACTACT
>JAEIIU010009322.1:0-26135 GCA_018874675.1 Drosophila baimaii | reverse complement strand
TTTAAATAAATTATTAGGGCACGTATTTACCTTAATTTTAGGCCATAATGGTCATTTTTTAAGGCCACGCCTTACCTATAAATTTAGGTCCTCGCATTACCTGAATTTTAAGTCATAATGGACATGTTCTATGGCCACGAATTACCTAAAAAGCATTACCTACATTTTAGGTAATTTCCGCCTTGGCACACTTTTTAGGTAATTTTTCATAAAATTCTAGGTAATTTGAACACTTTTTAGGTCATTTTTTTCTCTGGGTGTATGTATCTACCACTATTGATAATATCTGACTATACTGCAAACTTCATGGGAATCAAGCGACCGGCACAATATATATATTAATTTTATGTGCACCCTACATTATAATTATCTAACTATAACAATTTCATGGAAAGGTTTTATTTTTTAATAAAAACTATTTACTATAAATATAAAGTATAACATATCAAACCACAAAAAAAATGAAATATGTTTATTTATATGTTTAGAATATATATACTTAGTTTCACAGTCTGTTTAACTTACATAAAGATGAGTTGCAGTTGTTCTTTTATTTTTTTTTTTATATTCAACAAAGGGATCTTGCAAGGATCCCTAAAAGTCTTAAAAAAACAATTAAAGGTAATTTCCTTCGACCCCCGCTTGCCATTTAAGTAAACTCAATCGAAAAAGTCTCCATTCACTTTGCAGGTGCATCGCATAAGCAGTGGATATCTTAATCACCAACGGAATGTCTTTCAACGAGTGAATCACGGACGGGGCCCACACAGAAGACTCACTCACCCTGCTCGTTTGCGATCTTCGGGGAACATTTTAATTATGGTTTTTAATTTCACGGCCCATATGGCGGGCCGTCAGGTGATTTCCCCTGAAATATGCGCAGAGCCCACATCTATCAAGAACGCCTCGGCGGAGCGAGCACCGAGCGGTGAAATATATTTCACTCTATTTCTGTGCTTTCGTCTTTCAGAACGAAATTAAGTGTTAATCTCATTTGATTTGTCATTTTCACATGACGTGATTTGGCGGCCTTCGCGTTCTTGCAGTCGAAGCGATCGCCCTGGCCCGTGATGTATGGGAAACAAATGTTTCTCTGACACATTTATTTGTTTAATGAGACGTTGAATAATTAGTAGGATATGGCACAAGCGCAAGAAATGGTCAACACACACACAGGCGAAGCTCGAATGGTTCACGATTCATGCCCCCCAATGTCGGCTACACCCCCGCATCCCAGGGATGGCCGAGCAATTTATAAATTATGATTGACGACTCTGTGTGCGTATTTGTGTGACCCATCGCAGTTAGCCTCTTCCTGCCCCGATCCCGAACCCAATCCCCATAACCCTCTCCCACTTCCACTCCGTCGTGTGAGACTAGTCTGACATTTTTCTATATGGTTTTTTGCCCTGGCCTCGGTCATTATGGCTGACAGCGCGCCTTCAAAATGATGAGTTTAGATTGATGGCCGCACATCACTCAGCGAGATGGCAGCCACACCGAGCGGAGGCGCAAAGTCGGGCGGGATGTGCGAATTCGGAATACCCTCACTTGGGGATTCTGGGAATTAAGAGCCGCCACTTTGGACGTCTAAGGAGTTGGTATAAATACAAGTTGTGTGCAAAAATAAAAAATATATGCAATAAATAATGAAACCAGAAGAAATCACTTAAGATTTGAAATCTTTTAACTGATTTCCACACAAATTAGCTAAGCCTTAGGACTAGGGATTAATATCGACAGGAAAAGCCCGATCTGAAATATCGACAAAAATATCGTTCTTAATGTAATATTAATGCCGAAAATATCCTTACGTTTGATATATCGAGATTTGATATATAGAAATTTATAGTATTTAATCTTAAAATATTGACTTCATGACTATTATGAAACAAAAATGTTTTAAAAATGTTATAAATCAAAATTAAAAATATCGCAAAATATTGCATTTAATGTTAAAATATCGATATAATCGATAATATCGAAGAAATATCTGAAAATGTTATATAATGTATCTGTCTTCTTTTACAGACTATATTCAAAACAAATTTTGTATTCGTTTTAATATTTTTCCAACAATATTAGTGTAAAAAATCTATTTATGTAGTAACCGACCTTTGCGTTAAGTATCGATACAGTATCGATATACCTTAGACCATCTCTTTGGCGCTCAAATTCCCATTAAGTCTTAGCTTGGCATATATTTTTATGTACTTTATTGAAAACATGATTACAATATTAGTTTGTCAAGCTCCTTATATATTTTAAACATCAAAATTAATATTAAATGACCTAATTTAATCCATAATCCTCCTCAGTTCCGTAGAATCTAGGGAACAAAAATCCAATCCAATGGCAGATTCTCGCTGTGGTAGGGGACTTCAAAGCCCAAGCTCCCCTGCCTCGCCTGTTGACATGTCACTAATTTCGAAATCGCTAAGCTGGTTTTTGTGGAAACTTGATTTTCGCTGCGAACCTGACCCCCCTTTCCCCCGCCCCGGGGCTCCGGGGATGATTGATGTGTTTGGCATATGAAAAACCGAGCACAGAACCGAAAACCCTTCTTCGAAACATATTCTATGTCATTTTGTGTGCCAGTGAAGAAATGTATTAATCATCCATGGCGAAGCCAGGCGAGTCGAGGTGATAAATTAGGTTTAAAGACGATTGGAAGATGTCTGTCGAGTAATTAGTGAGCTGAGCCGGGTCCGGACTCCGGCCTGGGGTCTCTGCGGGTCTCTTCCGATCTGACGAGGCCTAGGAGGCGGCGGAGGCGGCGACAGAGGCAACGGCGGCGGCCTAAGAGAGCAATAATGATGTGCATGACAGAAGAAATGCAAGAGACCGAAATTAAATATGATAAAAGACCCACACAGTCTGCTGCCATAATTAAGTATGACATGCAAAAGTATGAATTATCACTGAAATGTCAAAATGTCACAGCTGCCATCAGGCGGAGGCCCCGGGAGATGGAGACGGCGATGGAGAATCTGGCGGAAGGCATAAATAAGAGCCGGCGAGGGGACCGAGGGGCTGACAGCGAACGCCGCGTGTGGGATTAACCGACTTGAAAATTTATGATATGAAAAATTACTTTAGCTCAACGCACTCGCACTCAGGCTGCCAGAGATGCAGGGATATACAAATACACAAAGAGAGAGATGTTTAATGTTTATTTTGTATTTTATTCGTCGTCTCCCATTGAGCGCCGAGAAATTTGTGGCCCGAACAAATTTCCCAAAGTCTGTGTTGAAAAATTAATGTGCACAACTGTCATTGCAGTGACAGAGATGCGAAGTGAATGGGTTCATATTCGGATGCGGACTCCTCGGCTCCGGGCCGGGCGTGAGGGTTGCTGTTGTGAAAGCTCTTGATAAATGATTTTGAAATGTGACAAAATGCTTACGAGCGGGATTAACGGAGACGAGACGAGGCGACGATGGCCCAAGGACTGTTTGCCATGGCTGCTGCAGGAAAGAGTTATTTGCCGTCTGAGGGACCAGACCGGCGAGTTTGCTTTGCGCCATCGAAATCAGATGGGATTATAGAGATTTGCTCAAATGAAGTTGTTACAATGCTGCCATAAGTGGGTAGGATGGTGGAGTGAGTGAGGAACACAAGAAACCAACATCAAATAAGATTAGATTTGTTTTGGCTGTCCTTTAGGCAGGGCGCGTTTTATATTTTTAAGTTTATACAAGTCTTTTGAAACGCTTCAGGGAATTATACCTTATTAGTATTGATTTTGGTAAATGTTGTTTGGTTTTAACAGTCTCATTTTCCAAAGATGGATAACATAACAATCTTCAAACATTCAAAACCACCCTCAAAGCTGCGGGGGAGAAACTATTTTAAGTATTTAAGCGTTCAACCTGCAAGAAAGATAATTTACACATAGTTCTCATAGATAATTCATGTCCCTTAATGATTGCCAACTCCTAAGAACATAACTTGATGTGGCATTGTCTAAAATCAAGTGCCTATATCTTTCAAAGTTTAACTCATATGATATCACATACACATGTAGCTTGGACTTCACCATTCACGCTCGGTTGGCTGATGATCTGCGATCCATCCATCTTGTGGCTTTTGACGCGTCTGCAAGTGGCGGCGACACAAGCTCGAGAGTGAAATGCAAAGCAAGAGGCCCCCAAGATCCCCCGCGAGATCGATCGACCGATCGCTGCGCCGAGGTGATCGCATCGGGGCCGAGACACCATCGCCATCAGTCAAGTGGCGCGACAGCGTCCGTGGCCAGGTCAATTCGCCGTGACAGCTCTCTTGATTTATGCGCCAGACACTTGAGTATCCCTTCAGATAGTCGTCGAATTCCCCGCCGTGGCGCACACTATTTATCATATAATTAACCGAATCGATAATGTTATTACACTGTCTATAAATCGGACACCGGCAGATCGGGGCTCCGTTGATAGATTGGGCAGAGTGTGGCAGGTGTATCGCCATGGGTCCGAGGAAGTGGCAAGTACTTGAGGAACAGTCGACATGAGGGAAAATAGTGATTGGGATCCCAGGGTAGCGGATCATGTGTGGGCGCAGGTCTAAGGTCTCGAATAACCGAACATACATATATTTGAAATGTTAAAATTATATGATAAATCAGTTTCGGGCTTATGCTTTTTCGTTTTATGCTTTTTCCATTTATGCTTTTTCCATTTATGCTTTTTCGTTTTATGCTTTCTCAATCTGCAGTCGTTTTCTGCATATAACTTTCTGACGGAAACTGTATCACTTGACTCTTTTTAAGAGCATTGGGTATCTTGGGTGTACTGGGTATCTCTCAGTCGGTATTGGGCCTCGTTCTGCTTTCTTTGTTTGGGGCGATTAAGCGAAAGCGCCACTCCCTAACCTCCCTGCACTGTCCACTTTCCGTTCCAGGCACCCCATATAAATCAATTAATTTAAACTGTCAGGCAGCTGTCAAATTGTGTTGCTACCGGGAGCGTTTTTCGTTTCGCTTTTGACTCGCTTGGCATCGCCACGGCTTGGTTTGGTTTGGTTTGGTACGGTTCGGTTTCGCAGGGGTCCGGGCTTGTTTTGTTTCGCCCGGGCTCGGGTTCGGGTTCTCGAGGTGCGGGCGGAGCGAGTGGAGAGCGAGACTTTGGGTACGGCGACATGTCGAGATTTACTGAGTGATTGACGACTTCATGTGTCATTAAATACCGTTAGCAGCCGCTTGTGCATGGCGCATACTGGACCCAAGTCTGCGTTTTTTTGTTTTTTTTGCCACGTCGCCTCGCTCGTGTTCAGTGAAAGTCACCGCATTGCCTTATTTGTTGCTTTGTCTCACTCGACGTTGTCTCTGGCAGCGAGTGTTTACTGTGTGTGATTAGCCGCAATTAGACATCCCGTCGAGGGGGCGACAATTACTCAGCGGCACGAATTAGTTGGAGGCTTGGCTCAGTTCAGAGATGAAAGCGAGCCAAGCTGGGAAGAAATGTCCTTAATTGATTGGGAACCTAAGCCTGGTAAAAGCGAGCTTTAAAAAGTTATGCACACCAGCGATAACTACATAAAATGTTGCAATGCAAATTTTTCAAGCAAGGCATCTTGTCTCGAAAAGGATCGATCGTATGAACAATAATAAAATAATAACTAAAAATATAAATCAAAGCTCGTAAAATGGGTTTAAGCATTTGACTTCTCTCGCAAAGAGATCCATAAAACACTTAAAAGAGTCTCTCCCTTGCAGTTGTGGCGGTTGTTTTGCTTATGTTGCGATAAACCCCTTACTCTACTCGGAGAGACAAATTGCAAAGCTCTCTCAAAGTGTTTATAAGCACAACTCTCTCTTTCGCTACTCAGTCTTGCTCCAGGTGTAAAAGTGAGAAGAAGAGAGCAATAGGGCTTACACATACTGTACATGTGCATTTCCCTAACATTTCCGCAAAGCAAGCAGCCTCAAGAGACCGAAGTCTGAAAGTATTCTTTAACTAAGAGAGAATATACGAGGGCTGATCTCAGGCATATTTTTGATTCCGTTCTCAGTGGACTCCGCGAACTTGTGATGTAGCGAGAACCAATCTTGCACTAAAAATAATAAATATTAAATAAAAAAAAATGACTCTAAACCTTATTTAATACCTCACTTTTATCTTCGCAAGTAAGCAGTATCTGCAAGTAATTGTAACATATAATTATGAAGCCAACAGGTTATTAGATCAGCTTAGCTCAAATCATCACAATAAGAGCGAATCAAATGTTCAATTCAGATACGTCTGCACTTATCCTTGGGCTCACCTCCGCTTCCCCCCTGCCACAATGGGTCTCCACCACATTCCAATCCCGCAATCCTGGCGTCCTCCGACAATCCCCGATACCCGGCGCACTGGCAATGTTAACTGGCACTCAACTAGCAGCTTATTAGCAAACTTTCCCATTGGATTATATAGTTGAATATTATAATAATCGAGTTAGGTCCGTGTAAGTGGGTGCTCGGTGCCCCGCGCCCCAATCCGCAGGCTTTGGGGCATGGTTGGCAGTCAGCTTTCATGCACAATTTCCGTTTTCATGGCTCCGGGCATGAAAATAAGCCCACAGTTTACGAGACGGCGGGTCGGGCACGAGGATGGCGTCTCGTCCTGGTGTAACAAAAAGTGGGCAACTTTTTAGAGCGACGAGGAAATACTTTGCTAAATTGCCAGGGCAGTAACAGCCCCTCCGATGGCCCCGCTGGTCGCCTCCGTGGGCCTGCCCGTGTGGAATGGCTACAAAAACCAATAACAGGACGTAATACACTCATGTGTGTGCAAGATGTGAGTGTGTGGGTCGGGGGGAGGGATGGGATTCCAACTTTTACAAATCGTTAGCATTTCGCACGTTTATTGAGTTGTTTTTGTATGTAAATTGGTTGCATAACTTTTGCTATGGAAAGTGTCGAGTGGCCGGAATGGCAACACAAACGCAACCTAACCCTTTTTGTGTTCCCGCACTATTCTACACTGGATTATTGTCTGTAGATTTTCAGATACCCGAACGAACATTCCCATGCCCGCCAGAATGTCCTCGTGTGCATAAACTTTGATTCCACTTTGAATGCGCCAGCGCATTCTAAACACGTTAGAACGCTTATAGTCGTGTCTCTCTATTGGAGGATACCCTGTATACTGTACTATAGTAAATATAAATTATATACTGGCAAGGTATGCCACAGCTTCGGATAAAACATTTAAAGGATAGGTCGTGCCGACTCCATATTTTTTATACAGACTTATTGATATAAGCGGACTTCTGACTCTTAGAAGCAGGGAAAAATCGGTTTTGAAATCAATATAATCGATTCCTCTGGTTTTATTTAATGATTGATCCGACTTGAACAAATCAATGTATCATGAACCTTAAATAAGGCAAAAACCTGTGTGCTATAGACCTGCAGTTTTTTCTTTCTCGTTTCTTTCTTATTTATAAAAATAAAATAAATAAATAAATAATAAATTAATCAGCTTAGATTGTGAAAAAACAAATTTCATATTTTTTCGACTTAATCTATTTTTTTCCAAAAGATCGAACAAAATGTATGTGCTAAAAATAGATTTTTTCAACCTCTAATGACCACTGTAAAAACGCATTACGGACTGACGCACTTGAAGGCATAATGCTAAAAATTAAAAGGTAAACAATTGATTAACTTACTGAAAGCGGCAGTATTTTAAAAATATTAAAATGTATATATGTCTTAAAAACTTCAAGAACTTATGTAAATAGTTTGTAACAAGTTTACTAAAACTTATAACGAGAAATGGCAAGGGAAGCAAATAAAAAATTAATAATTTAAAATATTCTGTATTTTGAGATTGAATATTAAACAAAAACAATTTTAGGGCGCATTATTGAATTGCTTCCACTTTTTTGTGTTTCTCTAGAGCTTAATATTAGATTTATACTTATATTTTATTCCCTGGTATCCATATTGTATTGATGCTATGAAATTGGTCATTTGGTGAAGCAAATTTTACCTAAGAACTCTACTTCTCTAACTATCAACAAATAGTTGACATAATTTTGATTGCATAAGACAGTACTCAATCTCTCCGACTTAATTGCTTATCATTCACTATTTGGTCTAATCAATATACCCAATGTCCAATGCCCAGACTGCGGGGCATGCAAAGTTTAAGCTATTTGCGTATCTCGCAAGCGGAAGCTCTTCCTGGGCTGGAAGATGAAGCGGGGCGGGGTCGCTTTGTCTGTGGTCGTCGGGCTGGTTTGGCTCTGTTCGGTCTCGGCTTGGTGGTGCATATTTGTCGTTTGCGGTTTTTAGCTGCAAATATTATAGCAAATTGAACTGTAAATAGTTTTTATTGCCCTTTAGCGGCATAGCAGGAGTCGAATAGAGTCTGGCCGAGAATATGCCAGGCCGAAGTGAAGGCATAACTCTGCTTTTGTTTCTCAACTATGTCTGCAATGCAAACACTGAGAGAGGTCTCCGAAATGAAGTCGTTGAAATGCACAGAGATTAACTCGAGGAATGCCACAGAAGGTAGTGGACCTTATAAGTGACCTTGAATATACTGCAAATATTCTTGAAGAGGATTTGGCTTTATTTTATCTTTATTTTATTTGCATCCCAATACATGTTTGTATTATACAGCATACATCTTGACAACCAAGTCGATTGGTCTATATATTTTTATGCAAATTGAAATAGGAAGAACTATAGGAGCTATAGTTGCCATTTAGTATACCAATTAAAATTACTTGGCACCTAATTTATTTAAAAAAGCACACAATTCCCCAAATATCAGTATCATGTTGTTCCTGCCTCTCAGTAAGCAGTAGTTTCTCTCAAAACAAAACAGAAAAAATATGTTTTTGTAACAAATCACTGGCATTGTTTCAATTATGGAAATTAGGCAGCACTTAAGTCGAGGCACACCCCACCGCCGAATAGCCACCTTTGACACTGCCCGAAAGAATCAAACAACAACTGACGACGACGCCCCTCATCGGATGATTAATGGTTGGCAAATTAATATGAAATTCCGCAGCCCGGCTCTAGAGCCGACGTCGTCATCCTCGCGGAACACGAAACTAATAATTTGTGTGCCGTAATTTGCATAGATATATCATTATTATTATATTTCTTTCCTTTATTTCGAACACGCCTCGCATTTTCATCAATCAATCGGCGTGCAGGACAGGGACAGAGACAGGCGCGGGGGGGAATGACATGACATGAAAAATATGGTTGCCAGTCGATGGAAAAATTATAATTTATAAAAATTTTTAAGAGCACTGCAACGTGCGCCACACGCCATCAATCAAAAAATCTCGGTGGACATTGCAGACGGACGGCAGGCGGACAGACGTCGACGTTTGTCTGTCTTGGCTCCGAGAATACGAGGGCTGTCTTGGCCATCCGTCTTACCATTTTACTATGGGATACACAGAAAATGTTATGGGAATAAATTGAACTTTTTAGTATAGACTTTTTCGTAGAGAAATACATAATAAAATTGCAAAATGATTATCAACTATGATTAATGCTTAAATTAATTATTTATATTTACTAATAGTTGATTTTTTGTACTCTTCATTTAAACATAATATTACAATAATATTAAGAAAATTTGTTACTAGTCCATAGTGAATTTCTATATCTTAAGTTCATGAGTGAAGAGTTTGGTACCCTAGAAATATGTTTATTGAAGAAGTTTTGAATATAATTAAGTTAAGATCCCTGTCCTGGATTTATATAGGATATCCTTTTTAGGTACATGACTACCATAAGATACTTCTGTGCCACAGTTATAAATGGTTCGAATTATGAAACCTAAAATAAGATGAAGACCATGACTACGCTGCATCGACTTCTGACGGCGACGGTGTTCGCCACGCTACATTTGGTCATTGTCGGGCTGTCTGAACGGATGTTGAAAAATGTGAAAATTGTGAAAAATACTATAACAATTCATAATAACGTATTCCCCAGACGGAAATGAGGGGAAAAAACTGTTTAGATTTGTTCCAGCCTTAGACTGGGTCGGTCAGACTTCCATCGGCATCAATTTGTTCGCTGTGAAGCGAGATTAATGATGTTGTCCTGCCACTGGGGCCATCTCGCATTAAATGCCAGCTAATTAATGATCAAACTGTTGCCAGATATGACACGCCCCCCAGCAGCCGTTGTGTGCCCACATTTCGCACGATTTAAGCCCGAACTGAGTGACACAGTCACTCCATACGAATGATGATTGCTCCGCCCGGTCCCACTTTCCTTCCGGAATCCGGATTGTGTGTGTCCCATGATTAATGAGCTTATTATGTACTTTGCCACTGGCCCAATCTCTCTGCCGCTCTGCTCAGTTCTCGGTTCTCAGTTCTCAGTTCTCAGGTCTCAGTTCCTGCGTCAAGTCAGAATTTCTTTTCTTCTTGGCACAGGCCTCATTACTCTTCATTGTTCATTTGCTGTAGTGTGCCAGCAAGATTTATGGCGATCCCACTGGGCCGGGGATGAATCTCTCAGATTGAGTTTTGGAAGAAAGGGGGAAAAGTCGTGATATTTTATGTTTCTAGAACTCTCTTCTTTATATTTTAATAATAGGTTTTGAATTTGCATAATTATAGCAATATGCTTTGCATTAGGGATGGTAATAACGATATAACGATACTAATCGAAATCTGACGCTGAGGCCGATTAATCGACATTTTAACGTTACCATGTTAGCGTTAAAATCGGTATTCTATTGTATTTTGAATTGAGCAAAAAAAGCAAGAGCTTGGCTTAATCTATAAGTGTTAGATAAAATATAAGAAGGTAATGCAAAATTGTCGGTAAAAAAATATAACACTTTCAGATATTTCATTGATTTTATCGATAATATAGATATTGTAAAATAAAATTCGATAGTTTTCAATATTCAAAACTTAGCGATATTTTCGATAAGATAACTTAGCTAGATATTTCTATTTTTTTTTATTTTTTAACATCTACAACTAAAGTTGTTATTGAAAAAAGGTGTGTAAAATTGAAAATTTATACAAATTTCGGCTTCCCAAAAACGTTTTTTGGTTTTTATTCAATGTAAATTATTGTATACTTTATTTAGGACCTCAAATTCATATTTTTTAATTTTCCTTATGTATGTATCATAATAATACGCCATTATATAATCAATGCCGAAGTTAACTCATTAGATTAACTCATTCAATCCCTTGGGAAGTTGATTAAGCCGTTTATCTGCCACTGAGCCAACAATTTGCAATGCCCCAGCCCAGACAGCAGCAGCAGCAGCAGCATACTCTACAGCCACAGTAAGAGCAGCATCAGCGAACGCCGCGTTGACAGCTGTCAACGTGTCGTATGATTAATGTTGGCCAAATGCGGCTGCATTTTTGTGCGATTCGCGCTGTAAATGAAATGATAAATTGGGTGTGTAAAAATTTTACTCTGCTCGTTACCCAGCAGCAGCAGCTGAAATGGTTTTCAACTTAATAACGAAATGAAAACAGACCAGGCCGAGTCGGGGCCAGAAGTGCCTCAATTAAATTGCCTTTCACCGGCAGAATGCCATTCAGGAAACTTTGCCACATATCCGTTGCTTCACTCCGCACTTGGAGTTGCACAAAAGGCAAACAGCCATTGCAGCAGTCGCAGTCGCAGTCGCAGTCGCTGTTGTGGCAGTGGCAGTGGCGCGCCTTTGTTGACACCTTTTGCCAACACAACCTCCGGCGCTGTCGTGGCGTGTGTGAAGTGGCATGTCCACATCCGTTTCACCTCGCGTTTGATTGATTGAAACTGCAGTTGCAAGGTGCTGGCACCAAAGGCGTCGACAGCCCGCCTCTGGCATTGAGGGGGGTGGTGCAGGCGGAGTTGGCGCAAAGGAGAAGGGGTCGAGCACTGTGCAAAGTGCTCAAATCAACGCTAATAATGCGCGACCTTTGCTCTCACATCAGTCCGAGCGCAACTCGATGGAATTCGCGGAAATTCGAAACATAGAAGTGACGGAAAGGAAAATCGTTTAGGAGAAAAAATTTGGATTCAATGGGCTTGTAAGAGCGCTTAGAGAGGATATTACTTGAGGAGTCAGGGGAACGAGATAAAATTGCATAGTTTAAAATAACTTCGTTATTTTGCCTTTGCAAAAGATATCTTGCGTATACGAAATACGTCAAATGTCCCTAAAGTTTATAATACAGTCTAGGGATGTACATATGTACATATATCGAGAGATAAATTCCAATATGACTTATAAATTTGACATATCGAATTAAATATTATATCAAAAATATTGTTAAGTCTGATTATCGAGTTCTGAAATATCGAAAAATATCGCATTTACAGTTAAAATATCGATTTAATCGATTAAATCAAACAAATATTTAAAATGCCTGTTTTTATTTTTTGTAAAACAAAATTTTGTATTACTTCTTTGTATTTTTTTTCAACAATGGTCTTTTAAACTAAGCCAAACCTTTCTTTGGCAAAGACCGACATATCAAACAAATTATCGACTTATCGCACATATATCGCAATGTTTGAATATCAATTTATATATCGATCTTCAGTTCAACTATCGATACAGTATCGATAAACCCATAGTGAGTCGAAAAGTATGCTACTAAATATTATACCATAAAAAATATGTACACTGAATTTGGGAAATTAAAATGTTGTTTAAATAACGTTGAATCCTTAGCGAATTCTTTGGCACCCCTGTCATTTACATTTTTTCAGCTTAGATATATAACTCTCAGCTTTTTGGTAGCATAACGTAGTTGATAACCAGAAGCATAGCCACATTAGTGATGGGGTGAGAGCCTCTGCCAATCCATAATCAAACATGGCTGCATTGTCACTTGCACGCCACGCTCCTTCTGCCTGATTGGACACAAATTTGACGTTTTGAGCTCTGCATTGCTAATGCGTACAAATTGCCCATTTACATGTCGGCTGCGAAGTCCACCCCATCTCAATTTCTGCTCGTCTTAGTTCCCTTTTGGTTCCTGGCCACGGTTCGAGTCAATTTCCTGCTGCGACCACAAATGCCCAACTAATAACATGGCAAACTGGGGCTTGACTTTCCTTGCAAACATTATAAATGCAGCCATAAATGCGTCATGGAATCGGATCGGCAGAGGGATTGCCAGCGTCGCAAAATATGGCCAAAGGCTGCTGGCGCTGCAACAACATAATAAATTAATTATATGCAACATCAGCAACAGTGCCTACCCGTTTCCTTGACTGATGTGTGGCATAAAGTCGTGAGCGTGAGCGTCTATTAGCAGTCAACGTTGACGACGTACAACAGAACCGGCAACGATCCCTGATTCTGCCCCCGACTTCCCCCTCTCTCTCTCTCTCTCTCTCCCTCTTGACAAGGCGCACACGAGCGCGAACAAACAAGGGGCGTGGCACGAAAAGGGGGGCAATGGCAGTGCAGATAGTTTAGCATGTGTGGCATCGCGGAAAGGCGAGCCACGTCAAGTCAAGTCGAGTAGAGTCGAGAGTGGAGTTGAGTTGAGTTGAGTTGGCTTGGGGGTCCAGGGGTACGCTGCCGGGGGGTGCTCGGCAGATAGGGACCGGAGCCAGTCAAACGGGCAATCCATCCATCAGCCGCTGGCAGACAGCAATTGCAAGCTGCAAGTTGTGCGGCTATGAGGCACGTTTGATGTTGCTACACTAACCACAGCCAGCAAGTTATTACTACACGATGCAAAGTGCGGATGGGGACGTTACTCCAATTTGTAGGACATAAAAAGGGTCTCGCAAATATTATTTGAATATGTCGAGGCAGGTGAAGGAATTCCTTTTAGAGGATACTAATAGTACAAAACATTATCACAAATATTCTGTATATACTTCTAAAGATAATAGCATTAGGAGGGTTCATTTATCCTATGAATTAAGAATAAGTTATAATTTATTAGAAACCCAACTTTCAAGCATTTTAAATATAAAGATTTGAGTTATACTAGTTTATGATTAGAATACATGTATTTTTTAATATATGAATAGCCCATAGTCAGGCCAGGAGTAGAGTATCCCAAGATCGCTTTTTCCGCAAGGAGCCAGCCATAATAATTCTCGCATTGTTGCTGCAAAGACGTTGCCACAAATGTTGCTGACGTTGCTGACTGGCCAAGTTGAGAAGGCGCTCGCCGTAGATTGCACAGGGGCTCGAGGAGTGAGGGGAGGAGAGTTCTGATTGGAAAATCAAGTGTGTGCATCGCTGGCCGGGCATGTTTGCCTGCTTTTAATGGCCCCCACTGACAGGGACGGCAGCTCCGCTAATTGCGAATGCTTGACGCATGTTGCAGCCACTCGTGGCCAGACATGGGCGGTGGCAGGAGTCGAGCTCCCCACCATTCCCCACCACTCCACTCCACTCGATTCGTCTCGAGTCCTCAGCGCGCTGGCAGTGCTGCGTGATTTTTAATTAGTTTTCTTAGAAATTAAATTGTTAATTTGATCGACGCACTTTCTGCACCCGCCCGCGAGTGCGAGTATCTCCTCCGCTGAGCTGCTAAGTGGCCTGTTGCTTTGACTTCATTATGGCCGTTGCTGCTCGAGTGTTTGGCTGCTGAGCTCTTTGTCTGCTCATTAATGCCAATTCTGGCGCGCCGGAGTTGACGCCTGCCAGTGGATACAGCCCGCACTAGGTAGGAGCACCTCTTCGCCCGCCGCTCGCTGCAGGTCGGTCCATCTCCCGCGTTTGGTCACGGCCATCAGCCGAGACAAGTTGCACTCGTGACTGAGTGCGCGAGTGTCGGTTGTTTATGGGTCTTGCCGGGAATGAGCTGTCCGGCATTTGGCAGGCGAACATACTCTGCAGTTGGGGGAATTCTCGCAGGAACGTAAGAAATTGCTTGTTGACATGCAACTAGTAAAAAATAAGCTAAGAGCATATTGATGGATGAATCATTAGGTTGCATCGGGATGATGGACGCTCAGCAGCACGGAATTTAAAATTAATATGCCTCGGCAAGGAAGGAGCTTCTTGAAGACTCAAAGCCTAATCGGTTTGATTGAACTAATTAAATATAAATCATACAGCTATACTATTATACTTCTATAGAAATCTGAAACGAGAAGCAACCTTTCGAAATCTGATAGAAATCATTCAGAGTTTTTGTTTTTCTAATTCTAATTTCATGTCTTAAAGTTTACATGAAATCCACCACATAAACGTGGCATGCCCGTCTAGACCAAGCTAGTTTTCTCGTAACCTTTCTGCAGACCATAACCACCATCAAACCCTTCCAGCCCCTCAACTGAGTGTGGCCCACAACCACACAACTTTCGCCTGCAATCAGTCAATCAATCAATCAATCAGCTCTCAACTGACAATTGCGAGCCCGCTCTCCTGCCGCGACGGCCGCCACCTCCGTCCTCGTGTCACACCCTTTCGGTGGTGGTGCAACGTGGTTGCATGTGCATGTGCATGCGCCACTCACTGGCAATTAAGGCCGAAATAAAATAATACACCGAAAATGCCAATTAACCTTTGAATGCCATGCATGACCACGTAGCCTGTGCCCCGTCAGCCAGGAGCGAGGAGGCCCTTGGACGGGGCCACGCTGCATGGTGTGTGTCCGGGAGTCCGTGGTTTCAAGGGGGGCCAAAAGATAAAATAATTACCCAGACGCATAACTCGAAAGTAAAATATAAATTTAATTTATGCATGCACACAGCGGCGAAGTAAAAGGACCGGGCGGGCACCAGGCCCCAGAGCCAGTGCTGTTTATCTCACGCGGATCGCAGTTCGCAGATACATCCATCTCCCCATCTGCTTCCCCGCTTTCCCAGTTTCCCAGTTTCCCACTGCACCCCGTGCACTTCGATGGCGGAGCGGAGCCCTAAATATGAAATAATTTATGATGCGACATTTTCATCAGCAATTCGTTAAAATTCATGCATGCATGCATTTTTTAGCAGCTCACCCCTTTCGGTGCCGTATTTATAAATTTATTAAGCCGCCCATCGCATTTCGCTGGGTGCGAGAGGCGGGCGGGGATCGGATCGCTGCGCTCCTTGGCCCTGAGTTCGGCAGACAAAGCCGGGCGACGACAACACGAATCGCATGTAAAATTCTTATTTTAATCGATGCAAATATGCAACAGCAGCAACAGCAACGGATGGTGGTGCATGCTACATGGCAGGACCACTGCTGGGGGGTGGCATGTGTGTGACGTTGGGAGCTGGCACCGAAGGGAAAAGAAACGCGGCCATCGCGATAATAAATCAATTTTCACAATAAACAGTTGTGTGCCCTGGCGGCATACGTCGACGCCAACTGAGGGTACAGTGGAACCAAGGACGCTTTATTTACAATAATTAATTATAGTAATTCTATGGACTTTGGTGGAACCGAGGAGGCTATAATTAAGAAAAGAGTTGGGGTTATTCTTGGGTTATATTTTATGTGCAGTATTTTTGAATTTTACTTAAATAACAAATCTAAGTTAAACTATAACATAATAATGTTTTTGGAAATATCAACCATCAACGGCTTATCCTTAAAACTAAAAAATAAAAACAACAAATTCGGATGCACTTCAATTTGCCCCATATTGTACCTAAAAATATACAGTTGTGGTCTAAGGTCTACATACGACCGCTTAGATTTTAGGGGAAGTGTAATGATGCAAAATGTTTATTTTAAATAGTCATTTAGTCATTTAGAATGAGCTTTTCACATTTTTAAGGCTTTTGCTTTAACATTCATTTTTTTTGGGTATTCTCTTCATTCCCCTGTTCTTAAATATATCTAATCCGTAAATAGCTCATTTTTTCTGAACTGAATATCCTTGTCTATATCCTTTTTTGCGTATTTGAAACTTAGTGCATGGTTTTCACGCATATCATAGGTTTCTGGCGAGGAGTTCTAATGTGAAATCCTTCATTGTTGAAAGTTCTTGGTATTGTGCGTTGGCGCACAAACATTTTTGGATCTTTTAGCTAGCTTTTGCGCCCAATTAGAAGAATGTACCTTGGAGTTTTGGACTTCTACTCTGCTGATGAAGGAGATACCCCTACCGAGAGACCTCTTTGTAAGGCCAATACGCAGCTTAATTTCGAAAGAACTAGACTTTTTTAAGTCTAAATATGTTTTAAATACCATCCATTTGCTTAAATATAATAAAAAAAGCTATTTCGCCAAATGTTTTAACAAATGTTCGGTGTTTTGTTACCAATTTTCGTACAGCCAAGGATTATTCTCTTTGAATAAGAAATGTTTGCAATTTTAGCACTTTTAAAATTTTGTAATACTATAAAACCACGTAAATCATAAGGCAAAACAAAAGCGGTACGTTTTTAGGTGAAAATAATATTTAAAAACAGCTTACCAACGAATGGGATGTACACTTTTGTCACTGGTTTTTTTCAGTTTTTTGTTAATAACATTACAAATTATTGTTGAAATAAAAAGAAATTTAGGTATTTATATTATATACATATGCTCTAAACAAGACTGCATCATTACTTTTTCCTTTAAATCTATAAAACTGGTAAAACTCCAAAAAAAGTGGTCGTATGTTGACTTTAGTCCGCAACTGTATTTTTACAGAAAATATTATTTGGACAAACTACGAGTACTTTCTACCTTTTTTTAAGTTATCCAATAACTTTCAAGACCCAAAATGAAACTAGAAGTGCTTGAAGTTTAATATTCAACAATTATGTATGACTTCCTGCAAATACACAGCTTCACACCACTGTGCAACGCGGACTTGTTTGGTGCGAGGGGCTTTTCGCACCACTTCATGTCTTGGCAGCGACATAATAAATTAACTGCACTGCAATTATTTTCACATTTTCGCAAAGTGAATAAAAATTATAAAATTATGTGGAAGCGATGAGAGATACAGGGTAGGGGGGGTGCAGCGTGGCGGCGCAAGTGTCGATTCGTTGGCTGCGAAAGTAAGAGCTTATGTAAGGGATTAGCTGGGGGCCAAGCAGCTGAAGTCTGTCGCCCGACCTCTCACCTCTCCACCGGGCCACCGCGCCACCCCGCCGCCCTTCTTTCCGTATTCCCAGCACCTCGAACGTGAGCTTTCCCCCGTCGAAAAACCAGTCTGGCCTGCAGTTAATCAAAATATCAAATTAACTGTCGTGTCTGTGGCAAATAAATCAAAATAAAAGCTGGCCCTGGCTCTCAAGCCCGAATGAACTGAATAGGGCTGGGGCAGCAGGGCATCCATCCCGGCCCGCCCTGCCCCCAGGGCTTATGCCTCCTCCTCGATCAAGTCGCTGATGACGCTCCCCATGAAAATTTCATATGCAGAGACTGCCTGATGAGTGAGCTGAATTTATTATAGGCCCAGGCGATGTGTATGCGCGATTTTATGAATGGACCGAGAGTGTGTGCGCGACAGAGAGGGAGAGTGTGTCGTCAACGCCTTTGGCGGCGATTATTCAATGTCAAAACTTAATGTCCCCAAATTGCAGTTGTTGTCAGCGGTCAGCCGTGAAATTGAATGCATGTCGCCGGGCACTGAATGGGGCATGGGGCGGCGTGGAGGGTGGCAGCTGCGGCAGCTGTTGCATAGTTTTAGGCGTGACACATGTCGGGCTCCTCCTCGACGCCCGTCACCCAATCCTGCGCTTATCCCCAAAATACAGCCGCCAATTTGGCCAAGACGAAAAAATTATACAAAAGCAATAAAGGTAATCGAAGTGGACATACCCTGGAAAATGAGGAAAATATAAATAATATTTATACTGTTGCTTTTTCAATCATTTTGTTTCGTGAAATATCTTTAATTAAGTTCCAATTAAGCTTGATAAAGCCATAATATGTTCTACATCAACTTAAAATTATTAAAAATCGTATAGAAATTTAGGAAGTTCTAGAATCTAGTTGCCAAAACTTTAGCAAAACTTAAGGAATTTCTTCAAATGGTATTACTTTATTTTCTACTAACAATAAAATTACTCTAAAGTGTTCCAAGTAGTGTCTTGAAAAATACGTATAACTCTTTACAGATGTATTCACGGTTCTATACTAAATAGCTTAATCTAATATTTGTTTTTCAAACCTTTAGTATAGTATTTAAATAGTTTATAGACATACAATTGTATTAAATATTATATTCAGATTAAATGGGACAAAAAAACAATGTTAATTTTATATTTATGGGCCTGTTTCTACCCTCACGGACAAAGTCCCTGATGACTATCTTACCGGAAAAGATAACCACCAGATAAACTATCACTACAGCGAATCGGCTTACTACCCTCCTTGTAATTTATCGGATCGGAAATGAATATTAGAGCGCTCACTGTAAAGTTACATTACACATAACTCATTCCACTTAAAAAATTATGATGGTTAACTTTCCTTCTTCAGAAGGTTCTCTGAAATCAGCTGTTAGTTTACTGAGCCAGAAAAGATTTAACTGGCAGTCAATGCTAACTGTCACATTCATACGGTAGTAACCCCAATGTTCCTAGCCGGACCTTCATCTGTCCGCGAATATTTAACAGAGAAGAGAATAGAAGAGTAGATTGTCTTAAGGAAGAGTAAATAACATTCTTTATAAATCATTTTAATTGATTTTAAAGCTACATTTCATTCCCTATTGTACATATTTTGTAAAAGTTTGAAATATTTTGTTTAATTAATAAATACATTTCCACAAAATATCTTACAAAGTCGTTAAATTAAAGAAGTACCAACCATTAAATATTCATCTAATCTATACAGTTTAGACTTTAAAAGTTCTTCATGTTTTTATAGAGGAATACTGTATGCAATATAAGTAACAGAAGGAAAAGAGTACGTTTTATTCTTTGAGCTTAAGCTGGCATCTCAAATATTATGATTGTAATAATATACAAAATAATTCCCAAAAATCTAGAATCCTATACGAAATGGACCATGCTTTCTTTTGCCATTGTAGGGTATTGGAATAAACCCCAATCCGGCTCGAACTCGAAACCAACTTAACTCCTTTGCCAGCAGCTGCCATGGGGCATGTCCAGTTGAGAAGCCAGGAGCAGGAGGGAGAAGGGAGCTGGAGAGAAGCTTGTTTCCATAAAATTGGTGTAAACGAATTGCAGTCATCGTCATCGTCGTCGTCGTCGTCGTCGTCGTCGCTCTGTCGGCATTGCAAAAGTCCAATCGCTTGGTCCCGGGCCGAGGGAGAGGGGTGCGTCATTGTGAAATGTCTGTAATTTGGACAATTTGATGAATGGTTATTTGCCACGAGATGGCAAAGTGGTCATTATTCTTTATCTCCTCCACTCGCTCCTTCGCCTGCTCTCTCCTCAGCCGCATATTTCGGGTTCATTTTTTGGTGCAACGTTTTACTTACTTTTTCATTGCACATTTGGTGCAGCATTTTAGCTCTTTTTTTGTTTATCCGGCAGTGGATTTAAGGGGATTGTATATATGGACGGGTCGGGAAGTTATCATCAGTTGGTAATTCGGTCTGTTTTTGGGCCACTTCTGACCCTCTGTCACCCTTTAATCAATTCTTTTTGAATATTTAATTCCGTGTAATGCTGTAAAATGGATATAACTTCGACATGCAAGACTAAGCCAATGATCTTGGGCCTAAAAGAGGTAACTCTTACCCCAAAAAAAGAGCTTTTTACAGGGTACTTCAAGCAGCATTGGACTCCACCGCTGGTAGTGCACTTTAATGGCTCTCTTTATGGTCGAATAAATAGCAATTGCTTAGCCCGCTGTTTGTTTCCAAATTCAATAAATTCCAAAAGGCGTTCACCTGGCGGGCAGCGTGCGGTAATATTGTCATTAGCCCCCCCCTGTAACCCCCTTACGGCATGTTCGGGGCAGAGATGATCGCCGGGCGGAGCGGCATTCGTGACCCGTTATCATTTGGGGCAAGCAATTGCAGTCCACAGAATGCATCTCCGCCTGGACGGTTGGATGGTTGGATGTGTGTGTGTGTGGTCGTGGTCAGCTGGAAGCCATCTGTTACCCAACCCCTCGGACCACAAGACTGCAACGCCGCAGCACCCTCGCCGGCCCGAGAGCGCCCCTGGGCAGGCCAGAATGCGTTCCACATGGCGGCAGGCCTAATTACATTTCTCGGCAAATGGCAAATGGAGAATGGCGTGATTGCACACGCAAATGCGCTCCGTTGTTTATATGCGTAGCAAATAGATTTATGCGCTCGTATTTTACACGCTTAATTCCTTAACGCAAAGCCCCCATGGCAGCGGAGGCAGGAAACGCAGCTGAAGCACTTGGCTCTCCTCCTACACGGAACGAAATGAAAGTGATTAATAGTATTATTCGGATTTATTTGTTGCGTGCTTCGGTGATCAGATTACGATATGGATTTCATGAATTACAAAAAAATGAATATGTATCTTTAAATCTGAAACACTTCCTCATACAAAAATATTTAATAGGTAGCAAGATGTTTCATATAAATTAATTCCACAATTCCACAATCCATTTCAAATTATATGTTAAAGTTAAGTATAACAAAGAAGACTCTAAACAGTTTAACTTAATTTTTAAGGTATTAAATAAACGATAGAGCCATACTTCTTATTTAAATTTTGAATACATATAAAAGTATTCATATTATAGTGGAATGGTAAAATAATTATATTTCTATGTTATTAATATTATATATTAAATATTATAAATATATATTTCTAACTTAGTTATATTCTGAACATTATTTTCAGTGCCTAGACCCCCTTGCTAGCGAGGATAATAACTTTCCCATCCCTAGTCTTTCTGCTCTTTTCTTATCCTCAAGCTCCAGGCCCTTCCTGTGTGAGTGTGCCCAGAGTTCCCCCTTTTCGGCTAAGGGCGTACGTGAGAGCCGCGACCAACGACCAACTCGTGCAAGATCTTAAATTACCAAATGAGTTATGCACTCGCAAATATTTAGCAACTGTCAAAGGAAGCACAAGAGGCAGGACCAAATGAAAGAGAGTATGGGGAAAATTGCAAGCAAAGGGCAAAAAAAGAAATTAATTTAAAGTTATTCTTGGAGACCGAGTTAGTTAAAAGGTGTATTCATTATGTCAGACTTCTTAAAACTAAGATTAATCCGTAAATGGTATTTGTAATTATGGTTAGGTATGGAAATATATTTTTTCTTTTTATTCTTTATCTACATATATTATCAGCTTACGCTTAAGTGATTTAAAGTGACAAAATAAATGTAATAAGATCGAAATGTATATCTTCAAAAAGAAAACATATTTCTAAAAGTCTTATAATTATATAAAAAAATCATAATTATAATAGTTGTTCAGAAACCCCATTTTGAAGTTAAACTTTCTGTAAACTTTATTGAATTTTTATGCTTTACATAATTCACGTAAAATACCACCTGGTATAGCAGTTTCCTTCCAGGAACACCTTCTTTTCATACTCCAAAGAGTCAGAGACGGATCGCTGAGCCACGAAGGCATCTTAATCCACCTCAAACGTCATCCCCTAGCCCGAACACCCCTATATGCCAAGTGTCGTCCACATTTGCTTTGCTGTTTGATTTTGCAGTCCTCTCATTAATCAAAAGTTGCCTTATTTGCATGGGCTTCGCTTCATTCACTCTGCCCCTGCCCCAGCACCCCTCGCCCCATAGCTTCCCCGGGTTGCGAATTCCCGGGCTTTATAAATGGCCTACGAAATGGCCTAGGCATACCGCTCCTCTGCTCCCGGCCGCGTAATTTATTTGTAAATATTAACACATAAATCGCTCCCGGCCCACGTTCCGCGATGTTGTTCTGGGGATTGTGTGGAGCTCTCGGGCATTTATCAATATTTTATTGGCCCCATAAGCTTATTAATTGTCCGGGTTACCTTTCTGTGGGGGATTTAATTAGCCGGCAGTGGCATTGTAATTGCATTACCAGTACGCCGGGCGATCCAGCCCATTCATCTCCGGGGCAACATGTGAGGAATATGCGAGAATGAGTGCTTCGTGCGCCTGGTAACACTGACCGCAAAACAAATGGAATGACAGCGGTGCTGGGGAACGCAGTGGAAAGAAACGGAAGGACCAGGGGGAATTGAATGCACTGACGGCTGCTCTTGACAAGTGCGCACGAATGAGTTTCAAGAACTGGAGTCATCCGGACAGATTCCGGGAATCAGGGATACAGAAGGCCTTAGAATCGGACACGGATTTTGCATACTCTAATAATTTGAATTCCCTTATACATTATAATGTTAAATTTATGTCTAAGTAGCAGAGTTCGCAATGTTGGTTCTTGTTTCTCCAAAAGTTCGGACTAAATTGAGAACAAATCAAAGAAACGCCTCAGATCGGCCCTCTTCCATTCTCTCTCGGTTAAATTACAAAGACGACTTCGTTCTCATGACGTCGCTTGCTTTTCGAAAAGCTGTTTTGCACATGTATATGAATCTCGCTCTCTCCCTTTCACAAAGTAGCGAAAGAGAGGATTGTGCAGCTAAAGTTCATAAAAGAGAGTTTTCTTTTCTGTCTCTCTAAATACAGTTAAGCCCATGATTAAACTCTAGCAGGTAGTTGCTATCTCTTTCTAGAGCATGTCCCTGAAAATATTTAGAGTCCTCAAGGAAGCCTTCATTACATTCTATGTATCTCTTTTTCTATTGTTGTATCACAACAGGGGCAAAACAACTGACCGAACTGCAAAGGAGAGACTCCTTCAAGTTTCTTGTCTTTCTTTCTGCGAGAGAAATCGAATGATCAAAACGGTTGAGGACATATTAGGATCTTTGCTAAGTAGTATAAATTCGAATATCATTTTTTGTTAGATGAGCACGTTTGTCTGTAGCTTTCTTTTAAGAAGGTACTCTCTATTTTCAGAACATGTAAAGGCATTTTTCTAATTACTCTTATAAGTTTAACAGCTCTCCTTTTATAATCCCATTTTATCCGATCAACCTCTCAGAGATAAACCATCACATGATTTTTGATAAAAGTTTAACTGTCTCTAAGAGCCCCGAAAGGGCAATGTTAGGGTATCCATGGCATCCTTCTTCCGGCCTAACTGAGTGACAGCTGCTTGCCAGTTGGACATTATGTGTGGCTGCAGCTAACCGTCCACAGCCAGCCCTCCAACCACCCTGCACTCTGTGTCCGGATAACTCCTCCGCCTGCCCGGGGACACATGAAGATGACACGAGTCGCCCCGCCCCCGGCCCCGGCTGGAAACTCTGATGATGGCCGGGCCCGCAAGCAACTCATGCTGAAAAATCCTGTTGACGAGGATAAAATGCAAAAACAGTCCGAGGCAGGACGAGACTGGCATCGGAGTTAAGCGAAGTGTAGACACACTGTCGGGCTTTGCATCCAAGGACAGGACTTGGCTCGGGATAAGTTTATTGTTGTATGTGCCACACGAATTGTTTTCTGGTCAAATCTGTCACTCGGCCTGTCCAACTGTCACTGCCCAAAAGCGGGGCAGGAAGCCGGCGTGGGGGCAAGGCAAGGACATGACATCGTTGCAAATGCCAGGACCAGTTGAACTTTAATCCCCCGTCTCAGAATTTTGAAGTAGATTGATCATTGTGTCGTGCTGATTGTGCAGAATGTGTCATAAACTAGGAGTGCTAGGAGTTGGAATTGGGGCCAGGAGCCAGGGCTCACCTGATGAATGAACTGGGGTCACCGGGGCTGGCAAATAAATCTAATTTTCTCCCAGCTCGTTGCCAAGGAAAGCACTCCGAGTGCGGCGGGGCCAAGGTTCCCCGGCGGATTGGGCTGAGAAAATAAACCCCCGCGGCTTGTGCTTATGGCCGATTACACACAAAGACATTTCGCCGACAGCTCGCTGGGACGGCTGCCTGTGGGGCCTCATGCTGATTTCAATTTCTCGCAACGCAACATGAAACGCTACAAAATAATAACGATGGCGATTGGCCGGGCACTGCTTCCCAGTCGAGTGCGAGTATCGCGGGCCTTGCGCATTTCTTGACTTCTCAATGATAGAGCGCAGCATTTGTCGGCTTCCTTTTCTATCAGGGATTTCTTTATTATTGTGCGTCGATCCGGCGACTCAGGCACTCGGCGATCCATCGAGGCGACCGCATGTGGTCACAACTTGAGGCCGAAAAAAGAAATAATCGAAGCGGGCCTGGGAGAGAAACCCGGCGTTCGATTCATTCATGAAAAGCCTCGACTAATTCGAGATGAAATGTGTGAACAACAACGTAGGAAGGCAGCCGCCGCGTACCGGATCCCGCCTAATGATTAATGTATGAACGGTCTCTGGGTCTTTGGGAGTAGTCGGGAATGGAAACCGATCGAACCTCTTCACGGCGGAAATTCAGTAGCCTCGCTGCGCCGTCGATCGCACTGAGTGTCATTAGGGTTGACTGGAGCCCAGCTGGAATCGATGCGAATAGAGTCCCGTCCCCGGACTCCTAACTAGAACGCTGTGGCGGCTGTGGGGAAAATGTCAATTCGCTTTTAGCGCAAAATGCGATTTGGAGTAACTCAATACGGGCCCAGTTTGCCAGCTTGCCAGCTCGCCAGCCGTAATTGCCAGCCAAGTGAGTTCATTTGAGCGTTCATGCATCATGCATGATAGCCTGGGCATTCGATGGTCGGGGATCATGAGTCGAACCTCTGCTGACGGGGCGTAAATAAACCCAATTTGTTGCGCGCGTGAGCGTTTGACTGCCTTTTTTTCCTCTGCGATCGGTCGTTGTGCCTCTTCCATCACAATCTTTTTTTTCTTTCTGTGATTTCATATTGTCTCGGCTTTCCGGTCGCCCCAACATGTCAATCATGCTCTGTGGCATATCAAACGCAGTTTCCATTGTCTGCATGGATGGATTCTCTTTCTGGTTTCTCTGGCTTCGTTTTTTCGCCATAATTTATTGTGATCGCTTCGCTTTGCAGCTTTGGCTGATGATTTTATAATGGGATTTCGACTCAGGCTGGAGTCGGTGTGATGATTAAGTTGATGACGAGGCAAGGTGCTGACTGGTAAGGCCGTAAAGTGTGTCGAAATAGTCTTGATTAGGAGTTGTTATATTGATGTATTTAGTTTCTAAAGAGACGGAAGATCTTTAGATATGAATAAGATACTCATTTTCTCCAGTCAGATATACCTTTTTAGGAAAATAACTAGGAATGGTTCAAAATCGTTCCATATTATCTAAAACAAGTAAGAAAGGCTAACTTCGGGCGGAGCCAAAGTTTATATACCCTTGCAGATAATTTGTTACTTATTATAACAGATTTTG
>JAEIIU010009217.1:0-10854 GCA_018874675.1 Drosophila baimaii | reverse complement strand
AATTATCTGCAAGGGTATATAAACTTCGGTTCCGCCCGAAGTTAGCTTTTCTTACTTGTTTTTTAATATAATGTCTTCTTATTAGGCTAGAGGCATGCCCCTAAATTGAGAAATTACACGCTGGGCTCTGCGAATTGATTTTGCTCTTGCCCCTGCTCTCCGGCGCCTACTCCTCGCGAGTCCTTGGCCAAAGGCTGCGCTAAAAACTCATTTCTCAAGTAAACTGTTCGAGCAGTTTTGTGTTTTGTTTTTACGCCACTGTAATTTATGGGCTCTTTTTTACGGCACTCGGTGTTACGTATTGATTTTGTTAGTCCCCAATTTTAGGGGTTCTCAAATTGCTACCGAAATTAATGTGTCTTAAAATGTATACAAAGAAAGTAAGGGGTTTTAAGACAGGAAACTATTTAATACAACATATTTTCCCAGGCAGTTAATTATTTCAGATAAGATACAGTCTTTAATAAAGGCCTGTTTTTGTTTGGCTTTAATCACAGCTCATAAATCTAGTTCTGGCTATCAACATCTTAAAGGGTTCTCATAATATTTATACTTTTCATTCAGTTAAAGTAACATCTTATCGCAATGAACTTAAGGGGCTTGCTTATCGGTTAGTATCAGTCGAGTATTGATTTCTGGTTTCGGATTTCTAATCTAAGATCGGATCTTTTCAAGTCTTTTTTTAATTCAACTCACGAACTAATTAAGGAACTCTTCAAACATTAATTACAAGACAACTTAAGGTTGTTTCAGTATAACACTCCAAGATAGAGAGAATAATACCTAGAAATATGGTTTATAGTTTATAGAAATTTTCGTATTAATTATAGAGTTAAAGTTTCATTTAAAAACAACAAATATATAAATTAAATATGTACAAGGAAGGAAACCCCACTTTAATTTGATTTTTTAAAGCCTACTAAAGCCTTTTTCCTACTTCAACCTTTAATTTCTTTTTATATTTAAAGATTCTACTTACTTTTACTTAATTTTGAAAACCCTGCTAATATTTCTCAGCTCTTTCTGCTTGTAAATGCTTTATTTCATATCAAATTTAGTAAGAGATGCCAGTGTGGTCACGGATCCAGTCCAGGTAACCGGTGACACGGGTAAATCCAGCTGGCTTGCCGGCAGTGCATCCCTCGCCGCTGCCAAAGGACACGATGCCCACAATGCGGTTGCCCTCGTGGAGGACCAGGGGGCCGCCAGAGTCGCCGCTGCAGGAGGACCGTCCGCCGTCGGTGTTGATGCAAATGGTGTTATCCGTGACATAGTTGCCGCCATAGTAGTTGCGGCAGTCGTTGTTCTCCATGATCTGGACATCCACGCAGTTCAGGTAGTTGGACATGCCGCTGTTGTTGTCGGTCAGACCCCAGCCGGAGGCGACGGCCCACCAGCCCGAGAAGCTGTTGTAGCGATCGTTGTAGCTGGGCAGCTCCACCTTGTTGACCAGGCTCCAGAAGTCCACGTGCGGGATGCGGATGAGGGCGATGTCGTTGTTCAGGAAGTCGTTCCAGTCCGGATGCTGGATCATGTCGCTGCGGCTCACCCAGTGGGTGTACTGGGCCTCGTGGCGGAAGCTGGCTCCGAAGTAGATCAGCACATGGTTGGCGGTGTTCGTGCAGTGGGCGGCGGTAAGGACCCAGGTGTTGCCAATGATGGAGCCACTGCACCAGTGGGTGCCGTCGTTGAAGCTCAGACCTACGATATAGGGCACCTTGCCCTCGTAGGCCGGATAGCCGTTGGTGATGCGTCCGTCGATCTTGCCGGCGCGGGGCATATCCTTCACGGGCACCGCCTTGCTGGCGGGTGCGGGCACAACGCTGGCCGTGGCCACAGCCAGGCAGGCGAGGAATACGAGGAACTTCATGTTGGTCTGGTAGTCAACTACTGTCGTTGGATGGTGGGCAGTGGCTCTTTATAGAGTTCTGCCTTATCGGTGGCCAACGGAAGTCAGTTAAACGTTAATTCGCACTCGTAAATCTAAAGCATTTTGAAGTTTCGAGAAGTGCCGAAAAGTATACCGATAAGCTATCAGCAGGGATTTTGAAATTACACATGCTAAATAGGTGGAATAAATAACCCAAGGGGTAGCCTTATTGTTGCATTCTGGTAGCGGAACAGGGTAAACAATGACGTATTTTAATTCTGAATTAATGTTATATTTATAGATTGGCAAAGGGGGTTAGTACAGTAAATCAATATAATTTATTTTAAACCAACAATATTGCAATATTTCTTAAAAACATAGTTGTTTTCTTACTTCTTCATACTGCAAATATATATATTGAAGGTATATGCTTAAGTAAATTTGTTAAAACTTTGATTATGATTGACATATGCATATCTTTGGAGCAATCGATCTATAAAAATATACTTAAAAGGAAAGAAATTCAAGAATTTGGAGACGCGACTAAACACAAGAGGCGCGTGCAAGTGCGAGGGAGATAGAGAATAGGTTACAACTTTATTGGCGAATAAACACCATCAAAATATACTTAAGTTTTATACGAATTTTATAATAAATAACCTTGTAAGCCATAAGTAACGGATATAAAATTAATAGCCTAATCAATTGGGTTTCTTTAGATATTTATGTTTTATTTATTATTATGATTATTAGAATTATTATTGCTATTAGTATTATTATGCGTGGGGTTTGGAGACCTTTTTATTTCCTTAGAATTGGCAAAAGTATTACTATTATTATTATAATTATTATGCTTTTTGGGATCCGCCTTTTAAAAGCAAGGCTGTAAACATTCAGTAACTAAAAAGGATAATCTACTTTAAGTGTTCCTTAATATGCTAATACTATTCCTATAATTTTAAAATTTAACCAGAGGTCCTGTTATTAAGGAATGGTTAAATTAATAAAAGAACAGCAGAACCTTTAATAAGCTGGGCCCAAAAGTATACATATCATTAGCAAAGGGGGCCAATTCAAGTCATGTATGAAATGTTTACATGCATTAGAGATCCTTAGGCGCTTAGGCCAAGGACTTCTCGATTTGGTCACTCATCTGTGTGCTGGTTGGGATCAATTTACGCCTGATTGCTTCTGCATAGCCGAGGCTGGAACCCATCAAATATTTGCCAAATTGATAATCATTTAATTATAACAAAGCACATGGCAAAATGCAACTGCTAACAGCAATTGTATCTCCGATGACTGCTGCTGGTATGGGATTTGTGCATGCATGTCCTGCTCAGCGTTTGAGGCATTCTCTGTGTATGTGTATGCGTGCATGTGTGTGTCTGTGTGTGTGTGTGTGTTTGCAATTATAATGGCCCTGGCCGCAATTGTGTTGCATACTTTGAGGCACAGTTCCTTGCCAGCTGCCAGTGGCCGCCACCCGCCTAACCCTCAGCCTCCCCTCAGCCGGCCATCAAATTACAAATGATGTAGTGCCCCAGGGGGGATGGGGAGAGGAAAATGGAACGGACGGAGGACTGACGGATGGACAGGAGAAGGCAGGAGGAGGAGGAGGAGCTGCAGCTTTGTGGCCAGTGAACGGAAATAGAAACAGCTGCAAATGGCAGTTAGCTGAGTTCTCCGCCATATATATATATATATATATGCATGCAACTTCGTATGTATATGCATATGGGCTTATTTTGCATGTGTGGGTGAAAAAAACAATCCACTAATGTCCCTCCCACACACACTTATACTCGCGCACACACACACTCACACGGTGGCATGAACAATTGACACTGGCTAATTGCAGTGGAAAGTCCACTAAATGCACCCATAACCATGTTATTCAGATACCCTGGACAGGAAGGGGCAACTGCGGCATCAGGAAGTCCATGATGCTGTGGGCCAACGGAAGGAAAATCCAGGAAATTACAGTGGGAAATGGTAATGCACCCTTCTCTATTATACTAGTCCTTCGAGCCGGATTTGGTTAATTATATGTAATATCTACTCACTCTTGGAGAAGGTTCCGTTTAAAAATTATAATAGTAATAATTATTATAAATAAATAAATCAAACAAAGCAAGGCCCTAACTAGCGAAGTGTAATCCATAAAAGACCCAAAAGTCATGACATTTACCAGGCCTAAGCTCTCACCTAATCATGACCAGAACTCAGCCCTAAAAGGTACTCCTGCAGTCGATTAATTATCCATCTAAATCACCAAGCTCGCCAGTTGTCGCGCTAATTAACAAGCCGAGAATAAATTACGAGCACCATGCACATTTGCAAAAATCCGATGCGAATAAGTGTCATGGCCGAAAGGGGTACCGAACGAGAGAGAGAGAGGGTCAAAAACTGGGTGGTGCTGGGTGTCTTCTCGTTTGAAACAATTAAATGCATTCCCGGGGCGGGCCCAAGGGATGGTCCACGTTGCGTATACGCAACGCAGCGCATATGGGGGGGAAATTAGCCATGCCCATGCCATGTGCCTCGGACTCGCATCCATTCGGGTTCCCACATTCGGCATGATGCGACATGTTGCCAGCGTTTTAGACAATTTGTTATGCAAATTGCTTATTAACTTTATGACCGGGCTCTCTGGCCAGCCAACCACTTGGCCGCCCGAAACATTTTGAATTGTCAATTAGGTGTGGCGATGGCCTCAACCGATTCCCACCTGCCTGCCAGCGGCGGTGGTTTCTAAATAAAATTGTTGGCATTATTTAAACATAGACCGGTGCCATTTCATGTCATTTTATGACCACCAAACCACCGACCAACCCTGCCGAGGATGGCCATTAAACGGACATAAAATTGGCCCACGGCTTCGATTTTAATTTATGTCCAGTACGGGCACGGAAGTACGGCTCTTTTTCCAGCTCCTGCCGCGACAGTGCCTTTATACCTGCTAATGACATTGCCTGGCCATCGACAGTGGCCTTTAACTTAATTGAAAATTCTCATTTTGTTCCCACCTAAAATGGCGATGTAGCGTTATTTATGGCCACGACTGGAAGCGCTCCAAATAGCTAGCTCCTCGCCAACCCACCATGATTTATATAGTTTCAGTTTAATGATGTTTTCCCGTGTTCATAGAACAAATTTCCATAGCAAAAGAGTACACGATTTGGATGGGAGGGGAATTTAATATGGATTTAGGAATTTATTTGCAATATATTGGATAATATATTAATTATAAATATATGAGAGACTCTTGACAAATTATTATTAAAATAAAATGAACTCCCTTAGGTCTCAATTGCAGTATGCAAGCACTTTTTCCGCTAGCGACGAAAATATCACTCTCTCCGCTCTCCCAATTTTGAGAGCGTCAAAATCTTTAAAGAGAATTAAGAAGAACTTAAAGTACATTTAAGCCAACTTTAATTTCCCAAAAATATATCTACCTTAAAACCTTCAATGACAAGCTCCAGCGACTTGAGATGTTGTGTTCCTGCTGGGTTACCTTACCGAAATTGGGCAGCTTGTTGAAATGTCCCGGCATTACCGCCCATAAGTATGCAACAGCTAGCCCAAGCAGGCAACTACAAAGTAGCACAAGCCCCAAATATTCCCCTGTCTATCTGGCGGCGCTCCTTCTCCGTTCCGTTTATGGGTGCCGCTTGCATTTGGCCACATTTGCCGGTGAGTCCTGTGTTGTGCTGCGTCCTGTGCCCAGAGCTCTCCCTCTCGGACATGAATTACGTTTACCGACAATTAATTTCAAGTGAAAATGTGCTAAAACTTTTAATTGGGCAGCCAAGTGGCTGGCTGGCAGCGTCTGAGGGGTAACCTGCGAGAGACACAGAGCCCGGGCGCTCTCCGTTGGCCGTAAGGAAGGAGCCATAAAAATGTCGACAACATGCCTGCAGAATGTTTCATTCCACCAATTTCGCTGCAGGTGCGCTCAGCGGGAATAACTTTAAATTTAAAGGTCTGACCAGAATGCATCGTAATATTCCCGCTGGCTTGCTGGCTAGCTGGCTAGTAAAATGCCAACATAAAACAATAGATCATGGGTAAACACGATTTTTTTATTTTTCTAACAAGAAAAAGAACAGAAGCAAAACATCTCAGCTTTAAAATAAATTCTCCGCTTTGAGATATTATCTATTTTGTGTTTCTATTCAATTTTATTAAAGGGTTAAACAAAAGCACCTTATGGCTTCTAGCTTGATGTCTTATTTCGGAAAAATAAAATAACTAAGGTGCTTTTGTTTAACCCATTTAATAAAATTGAAAACACAAATATTCATGTGAAGTATTACATTATAAAACTTTGTTTAGCTTTTAAATCGAAGTCATGATTCCATTCAAATTCATTTTCCAACTTTGCTAGTATTTATTAACTAAACTTTTACTCCTTGAGTAATCAAAACAGACAGGCTCACTATGTGACTGACATACACATGTGTCGCATTTATGCGAATAGAGCCAGCTAATTATGTCAATTACATGTGTGCGCTTAGCGTTTTCCGATGCTTCTTGGTGACACTTCTTCGAGCATATTTCGTTATATATATCTAAATATTTGTAGGAAAAGTATGGAAAAAATAACTGTATCAAAACCGGTAAATAGAAAAATATCATAGAATTGTTTAACAATTAAATTTGTGTATCTTTTTTTGAGATGGCTATTATATTAAACAAATAACTATTAAAATTATTATAACATTACTGAGGAAGCCAAGGCATATAGGGTCTGCTACTGTAATAGTTTAAACAAATAACTAACAAAAGGCTGTTATTTTTACATTAATATTTGCAGTTTTGCTTTCATTTTTCTAACAGAACATCTAATAATATATATTATTATATTATTTTGAATAAAAATAGTTATAATTTAGCTAAAGGACTATACAAATATTATGCATTTTCTTCTTTAATGTTTGTTTTAGATAACGTAAATCCAATATAATCCTTAGTAAGAATCTTCAATAACTAGAAAGAGTAGTTAACTTACTTCAAATATAAATATTTAGGTATCTCAGACAATCTAAATTTAAGATTTAAGAATGTAACATATTATTAAGATAAAAAATATCCAAAATCAATCAACCCTTTTTAGTGAATACTGCATTAAATTAAGCAAATCACTTTCAACACTAGAAAGAAAATGATAATAAAATTTTAAACTATTTACTAACTATTGTTTAAGATAATAAAGTGTTGTAATTATCCTTAATTACAAACCTTACACATCCTCAAATTAATACCTGTTTTTGGGGACTTTAAATTGTTATTATAAATATGTTACAGACATGCAATTAATGTTCAATATTGTTTTTAAAACTCCACAAATATTACCTTGAAAATACCTTTAACTAGAAAATACTCTATAACTTTCACCAGTGCAGTTGCAATCCCCGATGGTGACTAGGAATGAGTGACATGTAAATGACGTCTGTCAGGGTGAGTTCTTACGTGTGTGTGTGTGTGTGTGTGTGAAGGCCATAATATGCAAATAGACGTTGAATAACAGTCAGTTAAATTCGCTTGAATGTATCACAATAGAAGCAGGCAAAGCCATGTCCCATGAGTGAGAGAAAGATGGGAAAAATAGGTCAGGGTCGCCGTTCGGGCCATATACATATGGAATGGCGATGGCTACTCAATGAAAAAAACTAGACCAATCCGGCTGCCTGACCAGGAATTCCAGATGCACACGCAGAAACAGACCAACGAAATTCCGGGCTGCAGAAATCAACTCACGTACAAAAAACTGTTGTTATTTCCACACACACAAAACAAACACAAACACCAGCCGCAGCCTCAAATGTGCACTTTGCCAAATGGCAATGGCGGAAAAGCCAAAAGAAGACAATGGCGGAAAAACCAAAAAAAAAAAAAAACACAGAGAAGCAGGTGAAGAATCGGACGTGGAAACAGAAAAGGTACAAATCTGTAGAAACAACAAGGAACAGCAGCGTACTCACGGGCGGCAGGAGGCAGCTCTCGTAACAATAACAATTCAATCAAATGTTCTCTCCTATGGAAATCTTCGAATGGAAACAAACAACAACAACCCAAGGGGAGGGGGGATCGAATGGGGCTAAGAGTGGGCAAACATGTTTTGATTAAAATTAGTTGCATTTTCCACACAGTTGAGCTTTTCTCTCAGCCCAAAAGGAGCTCTCTCTCTCTCTCTTTGCGATTGCGCGGTGTAAATTGTCCCAAGATAACCGCTAACACATCTGAGGAGAAGTCCAGAAAGATAAACTAATGGCGGGGAAGGTGCGATGTTTTTCCTTTGGCTTGATAATATTAATATAAATATTATGAATATTTCTTAAGCTATAATTTTATATTCGTATCGTTTTTTGTATATTATAGACTTTTTATTTAAAATGAATTAAAATAACTTTTATAAATATTAAGGAATTAAAAATTAGTCTTTTTAAAGAGATTTTAAAGGCGAAGAAGCAAGTACATAAATTCTAAGGTCTTCTTGGAAGTCATGCTAAGCCAACTCTGCGTATGCTTAATATGTGAGAAGTGCGTACTCCTACATATTAATCATACGCAGCGTGGCCTTGTCATGACTTCAAAGTGGTCTTCTTATGAATTGAAATATTACAAATATTTATTATAGTATAATTACAATCTTTCGTTTATATTTTGGAAATTTTTTTAATTTAAAATAAACCTTTTTTATAAGTCTAAACGATTGCAATGAAGCAAATATATGAATGTAAGGGAACTCTTTGATGTCATGCTAAAAAAAACACTGCGTATGATTAATATGGTAGAGAGGCGTAGTCATACATATTAATTATACGCAGTGGGTCCATAAGAAAGTCTTTTAAATTTACTTATAAAAGCTTTAAGAGAAAATACGTTAAGTGGGTTACCAACAAAAATATAAGCAATCTCAAAGAATGACAATCCCAAATTATGACGACCCTATAGAAAGGGCAATCCATTTTCATTACCCACATATCTCTAAAACAGAGAATATTACTATCGATAAATAATTCTGATTGCAACCCAGTAAGCCTTGTCATTACTGTCAAAGCCAAAATAGGAAGAAAACCATCCAGTCCAAGTTTTATTGGGAAATATAGAAAGAAAACGTATTTTTTGTACTTTTTTTAAAGGTAAGTCTACAAAATTGATCATTAAAAGGGACTAAAATGTATATATGTATACATATATATCACTTAGCGCTCCAATAACCAAGATGATCGGAAAGGGAAAAGCCGCAAAACGCCAAGGACTGCGACGCAAGGTAGATACCATGGTTCACGTTATAATCATTTCTGAGAATCGCCTAATTCCTGCCTACATTATGGCGGCCACCAGCCGCCTTCATGCTCTGAAGTACATCTCTCATACGCGTTATGTGGAGCTCAACTAGAGAATAATATTCATATTTTTTCAGTTATGTACATAACGACATATTAATAACCTCGCTTCTGGCCAAAAGTTTGTGCATTTTATTTGTTAAGTTTTTGGTACTTGCAACACGTGCGGCATTAGTTTGGCTATATAGAGGGCCAGTGATGCCTATCAAATGACTGCTGCTGCTGTTGTTGTTATTCCTGGCAGTGAGTGGCGGGTGGAGGGGAGTGAAAAGCGTGTGCATTTTCACAGCCATTTGAACTTGGCAACACTCGCAATTCGCAAAATGTGCAACATGGCGTAAAGAATTCTTGTTAAGCGCAGCAGTTAGCTTGGTCGAGGCGGCTTCAGATCCGACGGAAAAACTTTGCGCAGATGCATATGTAAATATGTATGTGTATATAATCACAACACTGCATCTATGTACAGGAGACAGCAATGAGCCACTTTCGACTTGATCAGCACAAGACTTGATGGCTTGCAAGTCATCAGATAAGGGTGGCAAAAGAAAAAAAACAAATAAGTTTATTATTATTTTTGTTTTTTGAATCAAATACCGAAAAATTAATCTTCTTTAAATATTATTTCTTCATTTATTGACGTTGGAGTATAAGTATATTAATTGAAGCATATTTAAACCAATTTCATGATATATTATATTTGTATAATTAAGATTAAGATGAGGATTGAGCTATAAAATAAACCTTAAGTCCGGCATAAAGCTTAATTCGACTGTCAGACAGTCACGTGCCTCAAGAGAGAAGAAATTGTAGATAAAAACGACAGCATTAAGAAGCGATTCGCATTGACTGGCTTTGAATGGGTCAACAAACGCATTATTGAGCCAAAGCGAGACACATATATACACAAATATGGACTCAGGCACTCGTTGATGGAATAAATCTTATAAAATGTTTAATAGTTGAATATAGGAGCTGTCTTAAAATCGTTAGAATGCCATAACTGGTTTATGGTATTTAAAAAGTACAAGCTAATGAATCTAGTGTTATTTTTAACATAAATCTTTTACCATAAAGCAATTTGTTGTACCCACACTTTTACTAACTCTTCTGAAAACGAGATTTCCTTGAAAATCAAGGAAGTGTTGTACAATTTTGATAGCACAATAGTGTTGCACAAAAGGCCAATACGAGACATTCGAACGGTATCGAAATTCGTTCCGATAACCTTAGCAAGTTCCTAAATTGCTATCGAGGCGGCCTTGACTTGTTATATGTGTTTGGGTATTATTTTGATGCAGCAAAGACCTCACTCGCTTTCAAGTAGTTGACCAGTGCAGAGATTCATTCTTTATTTTACAATAAATAATTTTCTTTTTTTATATTATGCCGCTTTATTTATTATTTATTTTGTTTTTCCTAAATTAAAATTTATTTAATAAATAGTTTTTGACTTACCACTCTTAATAGTGCTTCGGGGTCCTCTTTACATTCTTGGCTTTCTTGGGCACGCTTGCTTCGCTGTCCTTTCCAGCTTTGCAAATGCAGCCACTATGATACCCGCCAACAGGTTTGTACGATATTCGTAGGAGCAGTTGCGGCACTCACATGCGGCCCTGAGGACATCGA